>OY482670.1:66354981-66490923 GCA_960531455.1 Urophora cardui | reverse complement strand
TAATAATAATAATAATAATAATAATAATAATAATAATAATAATAATAATAATAATAATAATAATAATAATAATAATAATAATAATAATAATAATAATAATAATAATAATAATAATAATAATAATAATAATAATAATAATAATAATAATAATAATAATAATAATAATAATAATAATAATAATAATAATAATAATAATAATAATAATAATAATAATAATAATAATAATAATAATAATAATAATAATAATAATAATAATAATAATAATAATAATAATAATAATAATAATAATAATAATAATAATAATAATAATAATAATAATAATAATAATAATAATAATAATAATAATAATAATAATAATAATAATAATAATAATAATAATAATAATAATAATAATAATAATAATAATAATAATAATAATAATAATAATAATAATAATAATAATAATAATAATAATAATAATAATAATAATAATAATAATAATAATAATAATAATAATAATAATAATAATAATAATAATAATAATAATAATAATAATAATAATAATAATAATAATAATAATAATAATAATAATAATAATAATAATAATAATAATAATAATAATAATAATAATAATAATAATAATAATAATAATAATAATAATAATAATAATAATAATAATAATAATAATAATAATAATAATAATAATAATAATAATAATAATAATAATAATAATAATAATAATAATAATAATAATAATAATAATAATAATAATAATAATAATAATAATAATAATAATAATAATAATAATAATAATAATAATAATAATAATAATAATAATAATAATAATAATAATAATAATAATAATAATAATAATAATAATAATAATAATAATAATAATAATAATAATAATAATAATAATAATAATAATAATAATAATAATAATAATAATAATAATAATAATAATAATAATAATAATAATAATAATAATAATAATAATAATAATAATAATAATAATAATAATAATAATAATAATAATAATAATAATAATAATAATAATAATAATAATAATAATAATAATAATAATAATAATAATAATAATAATAATAATAATAATAATAATAATAATAATAATAATAATAATAATAATAATAATAATAATAATAATAATAATAATAATAATAATAATAATAATAATAATAATAATAATAATAATAATAATAATAATAATAATAATAATAATAATAATAATAATAATAATAATAATAATAATAATAATAATAATAATAATAATAATAATAATAATAATAATAATAATAATAATAATAATAATAATAATAATAATAATAATAATAATAATAATAATAATAATAATAATAATAATAATAATAATAATAATAATAATAATAATAATAATAATAATAATAATAATAATAATAATAATAATAATAATAATAATAATAATAATAATAATAATAATAATAATAATAATAATAATAATAATAATAATAATAATAATAATAATAATAATAATAATAATAATAATAATAATAATAATAATAATAATAATAATAATAATAATAATAATAATAATAATAATAATAATAATAATAATAATAATAATAATAATAATAATAATAATAATAATAATAATAATAATAATAATAATAATAATAATAATAATAATAATAATAATAATAATAATAATAATAATAATAATAATAATAATAATAATAATAATAATAATAATAATAATAATAATAATAATAATAATAATAATAATAATAATAATAATAATAATAATAATAATAATAATAATAATAATAATAATAATAATAATAATAATAATAATAATAATAATAATAATAATAATAATAATAATAATAATAATAATAATAATAATAATAATAATAATAATAATAATAATAATAATAATAATAATAATAATAATAATAATAATAATAATAATAATAATAATAATAATAATAATAATAATAATAATAATAATAATAATAATAATAATAATAATAATAATAATAATAATAATAATAATAATAATAATAATAATAATAATAATAATAATAATAATAATAATAATAATAATAATAATAATAATAATAATAATAATAATAATAATAATAATAATAATAATAATAATAATAATAATAATAATAATAATAATAATAATAATAATAATAATAATAATAATAATAATAATAATAATAATAATAATAATAATAATAATAATAATAATAATAATAATAATAATAATAATAATAATAATAATAATAATAATAATAATAATAATAATAATAATAATAATAATAATAATAATAATAATAATAATAATAATAATAATAATAATAATAATAATAATAATAATAATAATAATAATAATAATAATAATAATAATAATAATAATAATAATAATAATAATAATAATAATAATAATAATAATAATAATAATAATAATAATAATAATAATAATAATAATAATAATAATAATAATAATAATAATAATAATAATAATAATAATAATAATAATAATAATAATAATAATAATAATAATAATAATAATAATAATAATAATAATAATAATAATAATAATAATAATAATAATAATAATAATAATAATAATAATAATAATAATAATAATAATAATAATAATAATAATAATAATAATAATAATAATAATAATAATAATAATAATAATAATAATAATAATAATAATAATAATAATAATAATAATAATAATAATAATAATAATAATAATAATAATAATAATAATAATAATAATAATAATAATAATAATAATAATAATAATAATAATAATAATAATAATAATAATAATAATAATAATAATAATAATAATAATAATAATAATAATAATAATAATAATAATAATAATAATAATAATAATAATAATAATAATAATAATAATAATAATAATAATAATAATAATAATAATAATAATAATAATAATAATAATAATAATAATAATAATAATAATAATAATAATAATAATAATAATAATAATAATAATAATAATAATAATAATAATAATAATAATAATAATAATAATAATAATAATAATAATAATAATAATAATAATAATAATCTTATATATATAAAAATGATTTGGTATTTAATTGTAACGCTAAAACTTGAAAACGGCTGAACCAAATCAAATACTTCCTTAGAGGGGTTTGTTTGTTGTTACCCCGCGAAGGTTTAGTCGAAGAAAAAATTAAAAAATGTTAGGGGGGCGTGGCACCTCCCATTCAACCTTAATTTTTAAAGCTGATTATCCCTAAAACAGTTCAAGGTAGGGAGCTGAAAATTGGTATAGAGGTAGGTGATATCAAAATCCTTCTCACTCAGAAAATTGGGGGTTATCAGAAAAGGGGGCGTGGCACCTCCCATACAACCTTAATTTTTAAAGCTGATTATCTCTAAAACAGTTCAAGGTAGGGAACTGAAAATTGGTATAGATGTAGGTGATATCAAAAACCTTCTCACTAAGAAAATAGGGGGTTATAAGAAAAGGGGGCGTGGCACCTGTAGGAGTTACTTTGTTAAGTAATTACTTTCCATTATTTGTTAAATACTTTATCTTTTATTCATTGAAATTTTGGTATATCAAAAAATTAAAATTGTATGATTAGATTTTCAATTTTCATCAAGAAAACAATTATTTAATTTTATAAATAAAATAATATTAAATATACCATACATTTTTGGCGATCCTGCATTGAACCAACAATTCAAATTTAAACTAATTAATATTATTAATAATTATTATGCAAATATAATTTATGTGCAAATGATTGTGTTTTGTAAGCGACGATCAAACATTGTGTCGATCATATTGTCACACGATTTTTTTTAAAAGAGCATCAAAAACATCACTATGATACGGAGCTACTTAATTAAAGCATCTTAACTACATTCATTAATCAACAATATCATAGTGAAATTTATCAGCGATCAACTTCCGTTACAATGAATCAGTTATTACAATAATCATCATTCAATCATAAATGAATTAACCACAATTGCAATAATTCAACTTAACGGTGATCTTTTCACAACAAATCAGTAATATTACTACAACAACAATAATATCTACTTTATTGACCATTCACAAACGGATTTTTGTGATTATCATAAATTACCCGATCATCAAAGCAATCTATTTCTACAGTGTCAACATACAATTTGGATTATTTTATACTATTATACTTAATCTCAAACATCATATCAACAACCATTGGTCTCAATTTATTTACCGTCATCAAATAACCGGAGATCATAAACATCCTTTCATTCAAAAATTATATTGGTATTTTTTTTTTTTTTTCAAAAACAACAACCACTTCTTTTTGGTGAGCTGTATTATTTCTATTAATAATTTTATATACATATCTATTAATATTCATATTTATATATATATTATTATCATATATATATATTTATATATTAAAATTTTAACAAATTAACTATTTATATTATTATTGTTCACTCCTTTTCCAATTTATTTGTATAATTATTTTCACATTAATCATGAATCGTTCACCTATACGTACACGAACATATACATCCACAGATCCACAACAAGAAAATCAAAATCAGTTTGTAGATTTAAATAATACACAAACTATAAGTTCAAATCAGTTATTTCAAAATGAAAATATTAATAGATCTAAATCCTTAAAACTTCCTCAATTCTTGGAAAAATGTCCTCAAACGTGGTTTCTTTTAATTGAAGGACAATTTGAAATTAATCAGATTTTTGATGATAATCTAAAATTTCAAAATGTACTTATTTCGCTTCAACGTGATACAATTTCAAAAATTTTAGATGTAATTAATCCTCCACCTTTAATTAACAAATATGAAACTATCAAAAAAACTTTATGTGAAAGATATTCCCTTAGTGAAGAAAAGAGATTAGAACAATTATTTTCTAATACTGAATTAGGTGATCGTTCTCCGTCAGAACTTTTTCGACATATGAAATCTTTAATAGGTTCAAATTCAATAGTTAGCCAAGAATTATTATTTAAATTATGGATTAGAAAACTTCCCCAACAAATTCAAATTCACTTAACTTCTAGTAATTATCAAAATATAGATGAAATTATTATTTTAGCTGATAAAATTTTTGATATTGTTAATAAACCTCAATCTTCTAAATCAGCTTTTGTAGCTAGCGTTGAAAATAATGTACTTTCTGAATGTGTTAAAAATTTAACAGATTTAACTACTGTCATTTTCCAAAATTTAAATAAAATAACATCTGATATTAATGAATTAAAATTACGATCAAGATCTAGAGAAAGAAATAATTCAAGATCTAGAAGATTTTCAAGATCTAACAGTAACAATAATAATAATTATGACCAAATTTGTTGGTATCATAGGAAATTTAAACACAATGCCAATAAATTCATTCAACCTTGCAATTTCAACAAAAATAATATTCAATCTAATTCAAGTAATTTAAACTAAAACGTCCCATTGTGATGGTGGCTAATAATGGAAACAATGTGAAACCCTCTCGCCGCCTCTTTATTTATGATAAATTCAATAATTTAAATTTTTTAATTGACACCGGTGCAATAGTTTCAGTTGTTCCTTTTTCCAAATTCAAATCGTATACAAGAAATTCTGATCTTAATTTAACGGCAGCTAACGGTTCTTCTATCAAAACTTTTGGAACGAAACTTTTGAAGCTTAATTTAGGATTAAGACGTGATTTCGAATTTCCTTTTATATTAGCTGATATTTCAACTCCCATCATTGGTGCAAATTTTTTAGAAAAATTCGGTATATTAGTTGATATTAAAAATAGAGAAATAATAGATTCAACTACTAAGTTAAAAGTCTCTGGATCTTCGGGTTATTGTGATATATTCTCACTTAAGATATCATTCACTGAAAATAAGTTTACTAAAATTCTTGATGAATTCCCTTCTATTACCTGTGAACCAGATTACACTAAATCAGTGCAACATCAAACAGTTCACATAATTGAAACAAAAGGAATTTTACCTTTCTCAAAACCTAGACGTCTTGATCCAATTAAATTAAAAATAGCAAAAACGGAATTTGAATATTTAGTTAAAACTGGAATATGTAGACCTTCTAATTCTCACATTGCTTCTCCTCTACATTTGGTTCCAAAAAAAGATCCAAATGATTGGAGACCTTGTGGAGATTATAGAAGACTCAATTTTATAACTATACCAGACCGTTATCCATTACCTCATATTCATGATTTAACAATTGACTTAAAGAATAAACACATATTTTCCAAAATTGATTTAGTCCGTGCTTATCATCAAATACCAATGGCCGAAGAAGACATTCATAAAACTGCAATAACCACACCTTTTGGAATGTTTGAATTTATTCGTATGCCTTTTGGTTTACGTAACAGTGCACAAACATTTCAAAGATTTATAAACGAAGTATTTTCAGGTCTAGAATTTGTTTTTGTCTATATTGATGACATTCTTGTTGCAAGTGATAATGAAGAGCAACACATAGAACATTTAAAATCCGTATTTGAAAGACTTCAAAAATATAATTTGAATATTAAACCAAATAAATGCATTTTCGGTACAAATAAATTAGACTTCCTCAGTTATGAAATTTCATGTGATGGAATTAAACCTTCTTCCGAACGAGTTGAAACAATCATTAATTTTGAAAAAGCACTTTCAATCAAAAAATTGCAAAAGTTTCTAGGCATGATTAATTATTACCATAGATATGTTAAAATGTTAGCAACAGAACTATGCCCGTTACATGAAATGTTAACATTTACTATTAAACATAAACTTAAAGAACTTAATTGGTCTGAGAAAACAACTAATGCTTTTGAAAATGTTAAAAAACTTTTTGCCCAAAAAACATTACTTACACATTTTGATAAAAATGGTCAACTATCACTTGCAGTAGATGCATCAAATGTAGCAATTGGTGCAGTTTTACAACAAATTAGTAATAACACTTTAGAACCACTTGCATATTTTTCACGCAAATTATCTACTACAGAAAGCAAATATTCTACTTTTGACAGAGAACTTTTGGCAATATACAATTCAATTAAACATTTTAAACTTTTCCTTGAAGGCCGAAAAAATTAGACATCTCTAATATATTTCACAATTCACAAGTGACATTCAATACATTTCTGGCAAAGATAATATAGTTGCTGATACTCTTTCACGAATTCCAGATATAAACACAATTTCGTCTCAAGATATACATTTACAAACATTATATGAAGAACAACAAAAAGATAAAATTTTACATGAAATTATTTCTAACAAAAATTCTAAAAATAATTTAAAACAAATAAATATACCAGTACTTAATCTTAACATTTGGTGTGACATTACTCAACAACCTTTTAGACCATTTGTTCCAAATTCAATGAGGAGAATTATTTTTGATAAAATTCATTCATTATCACATCCAAGTTTTCGAACAACTAGACGTTTAATTCAATCAAAATATTATTGGCCTAATATGCGTAAAGAAATTAACAATTGGACTTCAACTTGTATCAGTTGTCAAAAATCTAAAATTTCGAAACATACAAAATCTATCGTAGAAAGAATTAGTATACCTAATGGGCGATTTGAACATATACATATGGACCTTGTTGGCCCATTACCTATGTCAAGAGAAAATCGTATCATTTTAACTATAATTGATAGAAATACACGCTGGCCAGAAGCTTATCCAATTAAAGATATTTCTGCTTCTACAATTGCAACAACTTTTGTTCAAAATTATATTCATCGTTTTGGCATTCCACTTAAAATAACTGTAGATCAAGGATCTCAATTCACATCAAAATTATTCACTGAATTAACTAAATTGATAGCAGCACATAAAATTCATACTTCTCCTTATCATCCTCAATCAAATGGAATGATTGAAAGGTTTCACAGAACTTTGAAAACTGCTATTACAGCTTCAGGAGATTCCGTACACTGGTCTGATATTCTTCCTTGGATTCTACTAGGAATTCGTACTTCTATTAAGGAAGATTTGAAATACTGTCCTGCAGAATTAGTATATGGTCAAACTCTTAGATTACCAGGTGAATTAGTTATTTCAAATAATAATAATAACAATGAAAATGATAATTCAATTGAAATGATTCCTAAATTAAGAGAATATTTTTCACATATCAGATCGAAAGTTTTACATCACAATAAAGAATATTCTTTTATTCCAAAAAATTTAAATCTTGTGAATATGTCTTTCTTAAAGTTATTCACAAATCTAATTTACAACCACCTTATGAAGGACCATTCAAAGTTATATCTAAACATGAAAAAGTGTTTAAAATTCAATATGGAAACAATATTAAAACAGTTTCCATAGATTTACTTAAACCTGCAAATATTATCCACGACTCTACACAAAATACTAATACATTTACACTTTCTAATAACAAAAAGAAAATAACATTCAATATTAATTAATATACTTTTTATTGGAGGGGGAGTATATGTAGGAGTTACTTTGTTAAGTAATTACTTTCCATTATTTGTTAAATACTTTATCTTTTATTCATTGAAATTTTGGTATATCAAAAAATTAAAATTGTATGATTAGATTTTCAATTTTCATCAAGAAAACAATTATTTAATTTTATAAATAAAATAATATTAAATATACCATACAGCACCTCCCATAAAACCTTAATTTTTAAAGCTGATTATCTCTAAAACAGTTCAAGGTAGGGAGCTGAAAATTGGTATAGAGGTAGGTGATATCAAAAACCTTCTCACTCAGAAAATTTGGGGTTATCAGAAAAGGGGGCGTGGCACCTCCCATGCAACCTTAATTTTTAGAGCTGATTATCTCTAAAACAGTTCAAGGTAGGGAACTGAAAATTGGTATAGATGTAGGTGATATCAAAACCTTTCTCACTCAGAAAATAGGGGGTTATCAGAAAAGGGGGCGTTGCACCTCCCGTACAACCTTAATTTTTAAAGCTGATTATCTCTAAAACAGTTCAAGGTAGGGAGCTGCAAATTGGTATAGAGGTAGGTGATATCAAAACCCTTCTCACTCAGAAAAGTGGGGGTTATCAGAAAAGGGGGCGTGGCACCTCCCATACAACCTTAATTTTTAAAGCTGATTATCTCTAAAACAGTTTAAGGTAGGGAGCTGAAAATTGGTATAGAGGTAGGTGATATCAAAACCCTTCTCACTCAGAAAATTGGGGGTTATCAGAAAAGGGGGCGTGGCACCTCCCATACAACCTTAATTTTTAAAGCTGATTATCTCTAAAACAGTTTAAGGTAGCGAGCTGAAAATTGGTATAGAGGTAGGTGATATCAAAATCCTTCTCACTCAGAAAAGTGGGGGTTATCAGAAAGGGGGCGTGACACCTCCCATACAACATTAATTTTTAAAGCTGATTATCTCTAAAACAGTTCAAGGTAGGGAGCTGAAAATTGATATACAGCTAAATGATATCAAAACCATTCCCACGCATATACCAGTACTTAATCTTAACATTTGGTGTGACATTACTCAACAACCTTTTAGACCATTTGTTCCAAATTCAATGAGGAGAATTATTTTTGATAAAATTCATTCATTATCACATCCAAGTTTTCGAACAACTAGACGTTTAATTCAATCAAAATATTATTGGCCTAATATGCGTAAAGAAATTAACAATTGGACTTCAACTTGTATCAGTTGTCAAAAATCTAAAATTTCGAAACATACAAAATCTATCGTAGAAAGAATTAGTATACCTAATGGGCGATTTGAACATATACATATGGACCTTGTTGGCCCATTACCTATGTCAAGAGAAAATCGTATCATTTTAACTATAATTGATAGAAATACACGCTGGCCAGAAGCTTATCCAATTAAAGATATTTCTGCTTCTACAATTGCAACAACTTTTGTTCAAAATTATATTCATCGTTTTGGCATTCCACTTAAAATAACTGTAGATCAAGGATCTCAATTCACATCAAAATTATTCACTGAATTAACTAAATTGATAGCAGCACATAAAATTCATACTTCTCCTTATCATCCTCAATCAAATGGAATGATTGAAAGGTTTCACAGAACTTTGAAAACTGCTATTACAGCTTCAGGAGATTCCGTACACTGGTCTGATATTCTTCCTTGGATTCTACTAGGAATTCGTACTTCTATTAAGGAAGATTTGAAATACTGTCCTGCAGAATTAGTATATGGTCAAACTCTTAGATTACCAGGTGAATTAGTTATTTCAAATAATAATAATAACAATGAAAATGATAATTCAATTGAAATGATTCCTAAATTAAGAGAATATTTTTCACATATCAGATCGAAAGTTTTACATCACAATAAAGAATATTCTTTTATTCCAAAAAATTTAAATCTTGTGAATATGTCTTTCTTAAAGTTATTCACAAATCTAATTTACAACCACCTTATGAAGGACCATTCAAAGTTATATCTAAACATGAAAAAGTGTTTAAAATTCAATATGGAAACAATATTAAAACAGTTTCCATAGATTTACTTAAACCTGCAAATATTATCCACGACTCTACACAAAATACTAATACATTTACACTTTCTAATAACAAAAAGAAAATAACATTCAATATTAATTAATATACTTTTTATTGGAGGGGGAGTATATGTAGGAGTTACTTTGTTAAGTAATTACTTTCCATTATTTGTTAAATACTTTATCTTTTATTCATTGAAATTTTGGTATATCAAAAAATTAAAATTGTATGATTAGATTTTCAATTTTCATCAAGAAAACAATTATTTAATTTTATAAATAAAATAATATTAAATATACCATACAGCACCTCCCATACAACCTTAATTTTTAAAGCTGATTATCTCTAAAACAGTTCAAGGTAGGGAGCTGAAAATTGGTATAGAGGTAGGTGATATCAAAAACCTTCTCACTCAGAAAATTTGGGGTTATCAGAAAAGGGGGCGTGGCACCTCCCATGCAACCTTAATTTTTAGAGCTGATTATCTCTAAAACAGTTCAAGGTAGGGAACTGAAAATTGGTATAGATGTAGGTGATATCAAAACCTTTCTCACTCAGAAAATAGGGGGTTATCAGAAAAGGGGGCGTTGCACCTCCCGTACAACCTTAATTTTTAAAGCTGATTATCTCTAAAACAGTTCAAGGTAGGGAGCTGCAAATTGGTATAGAGGTAGGTGATATCAAAACCCTTCTCACTCAGAAAAGTGGGGGTTATCAGAAAAGGGGGCGTGGCACCTCCCATACAACCTTAATTTTTAAAGCTGATTATCTCTAAAACAGTTTAAGGTAGGGAGCTGAAAATTGGTATAGAGGTAGGTGATATCAAAACCCTTCTCACTCAGAAAATTGGGGGTTATCAGAAAAGGGGGCGTGGCACCTCCCATACAACCTTAATTTTTAAAGCTGATTATCTCTAAAACAGTTTAAGGTAGCGAGCTGAAAATTGGTATAGAGGTAGGTGATATCAAAATCCTTCTCACTCAGAAAAGTGGGGGTTATCAGAAAGGGGGCGTGACACCTCCCATACAACATTAATTTTTAAAGCTGATTATCTCTAAAACAGTTCAAGGTAGGGAGCTGAAAATTGATATACAGCTAAATGATATCAAAACCATTCCCACGCATAAAAGTGGGGGTTATCGGAAAAAGGGGCGTGGCACATCCCAAACAAACTTAATTTTTCATGCTGAATATCTCTTAAATTGTTTACGCCAGGGGCTTGGAAATTGGTGTGCAGATAAACGATAACAATTCCATATTGACGCAAAATAATAGGAGTTATACGAAAAGGGGGCGTGGCACTTCCCAACAACACTTAATTTTTTAAGCTGAATATCTTTAAAAGGATTTAAGACAGGGACCTGGAAATTGGTACAGAGCTATATGATATCAAAACAATTTTTGCGCATAAAAGTGTAGGTTATCGGAAAAGGGGCGTGGCACCTCCCATACAAACTTAATTTTTCAAGCTGCATATCTATAAAAGCGTTTAAGGTTGGGACCTGAAAATTGATCAGGAGATTAACGATATCAATAGCGTGCTTATGAAAAAAACAGTAGTTTTGGGAAAATGGGGCGTGGCACCTTCCATGCGTTCTTAATTTTTACGGCTTAATATCCTTAAAAGCGTTCATGGCATGTACATAGAAATCACTATGTAGATATACGATATCAATACCATGTTCACCCAAAAAAAAAGATTTATCGAAAAATGGGGCATTGCACCTCCCATACGTACTAAACTTTTGAGGCTGAATATATCTAAAAGGGTTGGAGGAGGGGCCTGAAAACCATTATGGAAGTATACTATATCAATCCTCTTACTTACTTAGTGAAAATAGCCAATACTCAATGAAAATAAATATCAGGAACAGAAAACTAAAAATGTTGTGTATCGTGCAGCCTTAAACTGAATACTAAAATTATATATTTTTGAAGTTGCATACACAATGAAGTAGTGAAAAATCGATAATTTTCTATTAAAAATAATACCGGTGTAATTACAATTTTTGAAATGAAATCAATAAAAAAATCTATTTTGGGCAGAACGAAGTTTGCCGCGTCAGCTAGTAATAATAATAATTAGGGCATGGAAATCTATGCAAATACATGTTTTTCTTAGATTTAGGTAGAGCAAAATAAATAAACAATCTTTGCGAATCGTGAAATTGTCTTAAAAATGGCATTCAAATGTTTTTGCATATTTTGCATATTTTGGTTATATATGCATATTTTTACATATTTTGCGTTGTTTGCATTTTTTTATTACATACTTCGCATTATATTGCCTATTTTTGTAATTTGCTAGTTGACAGTTTTATACAAACGAAATTCATGCATAACAGTCATCTGACGACGAATAGAGTTTCGTGTGAACACGGCTATTATTAGTATTTTCGATACGGTGCATACCTGTCGACAAAGAGCCGTTTTCAAACATGCTCCTATTACCTCTGTGGATGTAGGACGTTCGTTTTCTATGTATAAGAGCTTTTTTCGACCGAATCGGCAAAGTTTTCTTTTTGAGAATATGAAAAAATATTTCATTGTGTATCCCTACAGGAATCGCTGATTTTTTCTACTAACACACTCACACTCTAAATCTCAGTGCTGATCAGGTGATGACCAAAATACTGACAATGGGTGAGTTTCTAAGACTGAGCTGTTGTGCAACTGTTGAGTGTTTGTCTTAGAAACGCAGTGTTGAGTAATTCCGCTCAGCTCAACAGTTGGCAACTTTTCGCCATTTTTTGCATCACAAATTTTCTTCGCTACTTGAGCTCAACATGTTGTGTAAAGCCAAACAGCTGATAAATTCATCAAACCGTTTCTAAGACGTAGCTGTTTAACTCAACTGCTACACAACTGTTGGCAACTGTTCAGCTCAACAGTTGCGGAGCAGCTTTTTCTTAGAAACTCACCCAATCTCTGATTTTTTTACTAACACACTCACACTCTAAATGTCAGTGCTGATTACGTACTGACGAAAACTGTGATATTCTGTAGATTGTGAGACAGATATATTTGAGTTCATTATTATTTTACCTGTGTAAGAATAGTTTATCCCACATTAATTAATTGTCAGCACTGACTGCCTGATGAAGCAGAAATGATAGCAGAACCGTTAGCTCTTTGAAATTCCAAAAAAATCAAACTGACGCTGAGGAAAAATTTAAAAGCGCTACATTTTTGCTAATTATACCTATCAAAAAATCAAAAAGATAAGTATAAAAACCGACACTTTAAATAAAAAATAACATATATATTATTACACAAGAGTTCAAACGAATCGTTTAATTTCGACGACTGGATCGAGGAAGACGCTCAACCTGAAATTGGTAAGTGAAAAAAAACTTATAATAAAATTTTCTCTTACACATAGCACTATTAAGTGATCATTTCATTATTATAGCTCCTCAATCTATTAAAAGACGGAGATCTAACGTTACTGGTTTTAATGACCCTCATAAATATCAATCCGGGGTGAATGGAAAGCAACTTCAACAGTCCGTGGTAATGCAACCGCAGCAATCTTTTGCGATCCAACAACAGCAATCTCAGCAATATGTGGCGATTCCACAACAACAGCAACAATCTCAGCAATCTGTGGCGGTTCCACAACAACAGCAACCAAAGCAATCTGTGGCCATTCCACAACAACAGCATCCTATGGCGCTGCATCAGCAACAATCTCAGCAATATGTGGCGATCCCACAACAGCTGGGGAGCTTGACACTGATTGATCCTATATTGCGAGGTACTATTTGCCACTTTTTTTCGATATATGTACATAAGTAGCTTTTAAAAGTAACTTTATTTTTAATGTAAAATAAGTACTTAAATATTAATTTTTTTTCCATATATTTTTTATTGTGTCATTCTTAAAGAATATGACAATTTTTATGAAATCCAAACCTAAAATGTGTATAGGTTATTCGTTGTCACTGCCTCAAATAACATTCAGAATAAAATCAACTTTATTTAATGTAAAATAAATACTTAAATATGAATACTTAATAATAAATAAATATTTTCGCAGTATTAAACAAAAACAGCAATGTATTATTTTTGGCAATTGTCAGTCGTGATAGGTTTATGATCAGTACTGACAAATTTTCCCAAACAATCACTGATGATAATTTAACAGTCAGCACTGATCCAAAAAATAGCATGAGAGTGAGCAGTACAGGTGTATACTTGATTATAAATTTGTTAGAGGGAGATAAATGTACACAATTCTTGATAATTTTTGTGCTATCCGCCTTAAGAAAATGATAGAAACTTTGTACTGAGCGCTGATAGTTAAACTGTCAGCACTGATCATCAGATGATCAATCAAATGACTATCAGTGTTCCGGTAGGGTATGCTAATGAATCGTTAAATAAGGATTAACCTTTACAAATTATGAAATGTTCAAGACTGAATTTATGTACATATCTATAAAAACATACATACACATTTTGTAAGTCCTTTTTTCAAACATTGTAGGAGAGACAAAAAACAAAAAATTAACAAATTTCGAAATGAAAAAAAATTTCTGTTAATGTAAATATTTTGGACTTACACAATTTGCGTATCGCTGAATAACAACGATTAAAAATATGACAAGTATCACAGACTTGTTTAGCGTGGTGCGTATTTGATTTTTCTAGCGTTCTACATAAAAATACAGTTTTTCATAAAAAGTGGACTTACACAGTTTGCACTCTATATGTATAAACGTACAACGTAAGAGCAAAATTGAATTAAAAAATGTTTGTACCTAATTTATTTAACTATTGTAACTTGAATAAACATGAATTATCTGAAGTTAAAAAAATTTGAATTAATGCATTTTTTTTTTTGATTTTTCATGCATATTTCTCAGTTTTTGTTGCATTTTTTATGCGCATATTTTTTATTTTTTAGTACATGAAATTCCATGCCCTAATAATGACTTAATAAACATGGTGGGCATGTATGGATTGCTCTCAGTAGCGCATCCATTTATTGTAGTGCATCAGCAAAGATCTGAAAATGATTTCCTTTTGAGGCGTACGAAATTGGTTGGTCTTGCCGTCAGGGCTAGAACGAGTGGGTTGTGGTGAGCTAATATTCTCATTTTGTATGATGCAGCATAATTTCTGATTTCTCGAGAGATAGTAGGTATCTTTAGGTCACGATGTACTTGGTCGTTCGTGACGTAGTAGGGCGCATTTACAATCATTCTAATGGTTTTCGATTGGAATCCTTGGAGAATCTCTATATTTGAGTTTACTGCGGTTCCCCATAGCTGTATGCCATAGGTCCAGATGGGTTTTAAGATAGCTGAGTAGAGCAGGAGTTTGTTGTCGATTGATAGTTGGGAGTTTCGATTCATGAGCCAGTAATATTTCTCAGTTTTATACCAAGAGCTTTTCGTTTGGTGAATATGTGGGTTCTCCATGTTAGTTTTCTGTCGAGATGCATACCCAGGTACTTTGTTACGTCACTTTGCGGTATATCAATGCCATTGAGTTTTACGGGTGGGCAAGTGTTACGTCTAGTGGTAAACGTCACTTGAACAGATTTTGATTCATTTGACTTTATCCGCCAGTCTTTCAGCCAATGGGTAATTTTATTTAAACTTCTTTGAAGCTTGAGTGAGGCGACGTTAGGGTTGAGGTCTGAAGCCAGTACAGCAGTGTCATCGGCAAAAGTGCCGATAATGACTCCTTCTGCTATTGGGAGGTCGTATGTGTAAAGTAGGTACAGTATTGGACCCATTACACTACCTTGCGGGACGCCTGCTAAGCTCTCGTAAAGCTCAGACTGCTCTGCTCCTTCTTTGACGAAAAAGTAACGATTTTTTTAGATAAGATTGTATAAATAGAAAGTAGCTTGTAGGGAGAGTATTTTTTAATTTATAGAGCAGGCCGTCGTGCCATACGCGATCAAAAGCTTGGGATATATCTAGAAAGGCAGCTGTGCAGTTTTTTTTTTGCTCAAAGGCAGAGTAGATTTTCTCGGTAAGTCTATGTACTTGTTCAATTGTTCCGTGTCCTCTTCTGAAGCCAAATTGGTGATTAGGTATAATGTTATGCTCTTCAATTTTGGGTAGGAGTCTTTTAAGGAAGAGAACTTCCAAGACTTTTGAGACAATGGGCAGCAGACTAATGGGTCTGTAAGACGCTGCCGTATCAGGGGGCTTTCCTGGTTTCAGAACCATTTTCATCTGAGCGACTTTCCATTGAGGGGGTATGAATCAGTGATGTGATACGTAGGGAAAATTCCCTACATGTAGGGATTTTAGTCGGAAAAAAGTGACCGTAGGGAAAGAAGGACAGATTTTTATAAAATAGCTAAATGTAGGGATTTTTCGGCAAAGTCAAATCAAAATTTCAATTCAACTTTTTTCACTTCAACACTGACTGTCGATCTGAATAATGAAAATGCTGCGAAGGCGAGTTAAATCGCGAACCCTTCAATGACGTAATTGGAGAGGGAATACCGTATAGTGAACTATCTAGGAACACGATACTTTTAATCAGGGCATCGGAGCAAAAGATTTTTTTGCTCTGGCTACGCTCTTAGCTCCGAATTTTTTTTCCCTTACGACCAACTAGATGGTATTTTTTGGTATTTCGTTTGGCTTTTTCAATATAGGTTGCTCGCTTACACCAACGCAAAACTGTATTTGACCATCTCCTTCACACAAAAAACCTTGTAGAATACCAGAAAAAACGTAGTGGCATATGGGCTAAAGCAAAGTATTTGACGCAATAACTTTTTTTTATTATTTTTTAGAGAAATGCTGTACCTATGATAGTATCAATGAAATGTTTCGTTCCCTTACATATTTATATGCCTACGTCTACCTACCTATATATCGCACGTTTTATTCAATAGGGATTTAACTAAAAAAAAACATTTTTTTTGGGAAAACGTAAACAAACTTTTAGAGCCTATACACACTTGCGACTCAATCGATTTAGTCGGGCTTTGATTTGCATGCGAATGTATGGAAGCATTCACACTACATTCAATTAGTCGAACAACTGAAACAGTTGGATTTGCATACAACAGCCCAATTCGACTAAATCGATTGAGTCGCAAGTGTGTATAGGTTCTTATAATTTCAAAGAGTTTCCTTCTACGGCTAACTACAAAATCACTTTTATTTCCGCCATTTTTATCGTTTTGAGTATTTTATAAGACTAGAGTCAAAGGCATGACCCAGTTATTGAAATATATGGCAAAACCCCAGAAATCAAAAATTTCGAGTTAAATCCCTATTGCATAAAACGTGCGATATATATGTTACATACAACGCATTAATACATATATTTTTTTATTATAATAATTGTTCAAAACGGTAATAGCATGTTCATGGTGAGCCTGCGTTTTGCGTTTCGGAGGCATTTTTGCATTTAGTCCAAAACGCAACATTAAATGTTACATTTCTCCATACAAATGCCACCACCAAAATGCAATTTAACGCAACGCAGAAAGCAACCCTGAAATCTTCGAAAAAATTTGCCATTCGAATGGAAAATAGTGGCAACACTCTGGCAATACAAGAACGAAATACCTACAAGATTACGCATATAGAGCAGCATGAGCATGGGCACACGAGCTCCATGATGACGTCACTCTACATGTAATACGAAGGTAAACAAAACAGAGATCAAAATTAATACCAAAGCGGTTGGTACGTTTGGTTTGCAAAATTAGTGTATCATATTATTACATATTTTGCAAATTCTTGTTCTATTTTTTTAATTAGACAAAACAAAAAAATAAACCTCAACACCTGATTGCGTAATCTGGGATATTAGCTCCGTTTGTTTCGAACTTCTCAAATGCGCATTTACAAAACGCGGCAGCATGAACACTTTTCGAAAAGCCATCTTCGAAAATGCAAAATGTTGCGTTTCAAATCCAGCATTTTTTTTTTAGCATCCAATATATTTTGCCAACTGTATAAATAAAATACATCTAACAATTTTGTGGTTCGTTAAAAGTAATTAGTAATTAATAATGACTTAATAAACATGGTGGGCATGTATGGATTGCTCTCAGTAGCGCATCCATTTATTGTAGTGCATCAGCAAAGATCTGTAAATGATTTTCTTTTGAGGCGTACGAAATTGGTTGGTCTTACCGTCAGGACTAGAACGAGTGGGTTGGGGTGAGCTAATATTCTCATTTTGTATGATGCAGCATACTTTCTGATTTCTTGAGAGATAGTAGGTATCTTTAGGTCACGATGTAGTTGGTCGTTCGTGACGTAGTAGGGCGCATTTACAATCATTCTAATGGTTTTCGATTGGAATCTTTGGAGAATCTCTATATTTGAGTTTGCTGCGGTTCCCCATAGCTGTATGCCATAGGTCCAGATGGGTTTTAAGATAGCTGAGTAGAGCAGGAGTTTGTTGTCGATTGATAGTTGGGAGTTTCGATTCATGAGCCAATAAAGATTTCTCAGTTTTATACCAAGAGCTTTTCGTTTGGTGAATATGTGGGTTCTCCATGTTAGTTTTCTGTCGAGATGCATACCCAGGTACTTTGTTACGTCACTTTGCGGTATATCAATGCCATTGAGTTTTACGGGTGGGCAAGTGTTACGTCTAGTGGTAAACGTCACTTGAACAGATTTTGATTCATTTGACTTTATCCGCCAGTCTTTCAGCCAATGGGTAATTTTATTTAAACTTCTTTGAAGCTTGAGTGAGGCGACGTTAGGGTTGAGGCCTGAAGCCAGTACAGCAGTGTCATCGGCAAAAGTGCCGATAATGACTCCTTCTGCTATTGGGAGGTCGTATGTGTAAAGTAGGTACAGTATTGGGCCCATTACACTACCTTGCGGGACGCCTGCTAAGCTCTCGTAAAGCTCAGACTGCTCTGCTCCTTCTTTGACGAAAAAGTAACGATTTTTTTAGATAAGATTGTATAAATAGAAAGTAGCTTGTAGGGAGAGTATTTTTTATTTTATAGAGCAGGCCGTCGTGCCATACGCGATCAAAAGCTTGGGATATATCTAGAAAGGCAGCTGTACAGTATTTTTTTTTGCTCAAAGGCAGAGTAGATTTTCTCGGTAAGTCTATGTACTTGTTCAATTGTTCCGTGTCCTCTTCTGAAGCCAACTTGGTGATTAGGTATAATGTTACGCTCTTCTATTTTGGGTAGGAGTCTTTTAAGGAAGAGAACTTCCAAGACTTTTGAGACAATGGGCAGCAGACTAATGGGTCTGTAAGACGCTGCCGTATCAGGGGGCTTTCCTGGTTTCAGAATCATTTTCATCTGGCCAATCGGCCTTTTTAGCTTACTAGCAGCTTTCCAAAGGAAGTAATCAGTTGCAGCTGTTGCATCAATATTACCGAGATATTGTTGAACTTGTCTGTTGTGTTCAATTTTGAGGATATTTTTGAGTTCTTTGGTGAGAGCATTCAATCTTTTCTTGTCGTCGGGGTGACGGGTTTGTTGCCATTTTTTCCTTGCGAGTCGCTTTTCTTTGAGCTTAGCTTGTATGTTGTGGGTAACGCTTGTCCTTTTTTGTCTGATGAGGGTGGGAGTTGATTTCCATGCAGCTTGTTGGATGCAGCTGTTAAAATGTTCGACTGCTGCCTCTATATCTTCAGCAGATTTCAGGGCTAATTTGAAGTCAAGATTAGACGTGATGATGTGTCGGAAGTATTCCCAATCAGTCTTCCGATTGTAAAGGCTGCATTGTTCCGCTGCCGGTGTAAAATTTTTATCAATTGTTACCAGGATTGGAGAGTGGTCGGAAGACAATTCAAAGCACGATTTGCAATTTATATCTGAAGAATTCACGCCTTTCACCACGCAGAAATCGATTAAGTCGGGTATTTTATTTTTATCTGTTGGCCAATAAGTGGGAGTTCCAGTAGAGAATGGAGTTAAACTGAGATTGCTAATAGCATTATATAGTTGTCTTCCTTTAGGGGTAATGAGACGAGAGCCCCAGAACGTGTGTTTGGCATTGTAATCGCCCCCAGCTAGAAATCGATTTCCAAGAGTTTTGAAGAAATTTTCATATTCTGCAGTGCTGATAGAGTGCCTCGGCGGGCTATAGATAGCAGAGAGTGTAAGCTGGCCGCTCGGGTCTTCAATGACAATATTTGTGGCTTGTATAGCATTTGTACGGAATGAATTCGTGCTGTAATGTTTAATACTTTTCCGTATCAAGATACCTGAGCCTCCATGAGCGTTGTTACTGGGGTGTTTTGTGTGGTAAAACTTGTAGTTGGGTACTTCAAAGTAGCTTTTGTCAGTAAAGTGGGTCTCAGATATGAGGAGTATATCTATATCGTGGGTCTGAAGTAAAGTTTTAACTTCAAGTATGTGTTTGGATAGGCCATTGGCATTCCAAATGATAATTTTAAACGGGTTGAAGATGCACAGTTTTTAGTCGTGAGGGTGACGAGGAGGCTCATCATTGATGTCATTTGTTGCATGACTTGTTTCAGTAAGTCTATCATTTCTCGCATTTCGTTAGTGTTTTGCGTTGGGGTGTGGGTTTCATTACTATTTGGAATGGCATTATTAGGGTTCGAGCGGGGTGTTACGCCTTTCTTTCCTGCTTGAGCATATGTGGCTGGGTATTGGTCAATTTGAATTGGGGTTTCAATCTGCATTGGGGTTTGAATTGGCTGTTGTGGTTTCTCTTGGGGCTGTGCAGGAGCTTTTTTCCTCAGAGTTGGGTATTTGGCGCTTTGGATGTTTTTGTATACCATACAGCCTTTATAATTTGCTGGATGGTTACCTTCACATAGAGCGCATTTGACATCTTCAGATCTTGTCTTTCGCTTACAATCAGCGGAGAGGTGGTTTCCAGCACATTTTATACATACTGATTTTCGGCGACAGTAGGACTTTGTGTGGCCATATTGCTGACAGTTGGCGCATTGCGGTATTTCACGCTTCGGGTGTGGGGGCTCGAAAGCAATTCTTGAGTGCAGGAGACTTTTAATTTGATATATCTCCTTGTTATTGGAGGCGGGTTTGAGTTCATTGATAAACATTGGGAGAGGATTTTTTGTGACTCTGTGTTTTATGTTCCAAATGTTTGTGACTGAGTGACCGAGATCTTTTAGAGAATCCACAATTTCTTTTGTGTCTATTGAGGAGTGCATGTTTCTGAGAACAACTCTGAAGGTAGTTCTTGTTTTGTTTTATAAGTGTGGAACTCTGTGCCCTTCTGTTCCAGTTGTGACACTATGGTTTTGTAAGCATCCAGGGATGATGCTTGTACTTTTACTTGATCCTTGCCTGTGAGCTTTAGATCATAGGAGTTTGGAGCAACTTCTTGTAGTAAACTCATTAGGGGGGGAATGTTTAGAACTTTGTCTATAAATATTGGCGGCGGCTTGGGTATTTTTTCAGTTGGTTGGTTTGTTTCCTCAACTTCAAGGGAGGCAAATCTGTTTTCATTTTCATTTTCATTTGGTTGGCGGCTTCCAAGCCAGTAATAATTATCAAGTTTAGCCTGTTTTTTAGAGGCAGCATTTTTACTTGGGCTTTCGCGTTGGCGTTTGGGATTGACGATCTTCCACTCGTCGGTTGGGGTAGCAGTTGTCAAGTTTCCTGCAGTTTGGGGTTTCTGGGCTTGTTGTTGTTGGGCATAGAGAATTTCCAGTTGCCTTTGGAGGGTTTCGATCTGCTGTTGTACGTTTGGTACGTTGGTACTAGGCAGGCGGGATGGGGTTAGATGTTGAGACATATGTTGGGGTGTACCCAGGGATTTCGGGGTTTGGTGCTGTAGTTGCACTTGGGCTTGTTGGGCATCTCGCACTTGGACTTGTTGGGCATCTCGCTGTTGGGAACCTCCTACTTTAGGAGGAGTATGGTTGAGGGGCATCTCGCTGGTGCAAACGAATATTTTAGTCTATATTCATTTGCACCCGGCTGCGCTTGTAATATGTACAACTTTTTATGATTGTAATACAATCTGGTTGCAGCGTTTTACAGCTCTGATACTTATGTATAAACTTTACACGAATGGTTTGTGTCCACACTAAGTGGTGAAAAAGAGGTGAAAAAGAGGTTTGTGGTGGAGTTTTGTGTGTGGGAGCTTTTGCTATTGTGCGATCAATGCAACAACAATATGCACAATCACTCAGCAATAACACTTAATTTACGCTTTAGAGTTTAAATAAAGCAGTTTTATATTAATTTGTATTTATATGGCCGTTTTAATTCTAATAATTATTTTATGTGAATTTAAATGAGCTATTGGCCATTTTTTAATGAAGAAAAATTGAAAAAATTTTTTGGTAGAAGTTATGGATCCATTTCGGAGATCACCACATCCCCTCATCAGACTTCTTCAAGCGGCCTCAACCGAGAATCGAACTTAAGTCGTTCGATTGGTAGTCCATTGTCTATACCATTGAGCTACCACCGCCGTCAGCTTTGTTTCGCTTAAATTTCAATTTTCCTTCCATTACAATCCACATACCAACAACAGTAGCTTAATGACACTCTGCCTTTGCTACCTAGTATGTTGGTGCGATTGTGCGTTTGGTTTGTACAAAGTTCTAAAGCTATTAACAAGCAAAGCTTTTGTACAGGCAATGCTTGTTATTGTTTTCAGACTTTTTTGTTTTTCGGCAGGCTCTCCGATATACATATTTATGTTTGTATTTATATGGCCGTTTTAATTCTAATAATTATTTTATGTGAATTTAAATGAGCTATTGGCCATTTTTTAATGAAGAAAAATTGAAAAAATTTTTTGGTAGAAGTTATGGATCCATTTCGGAGATCACCACATCCCCTCATCAGACTTCTTCAAGCGGCCTCAACCGAGAATCGAACTTAAGTCGTTCGATTGGTAGTCCATTGTCTATACCATTGAGCTACCACCGCCGTCAGCTTTGTTTCGCTTAAATTTCAATTTTCCTTCCATTACAATCCACATACCAACAACAGTAGCTTAATGACACTCTGCCTTTGCTACCTAGTATGTTGGTGCGATTGTGCGTTTGGTTTGTACAAAGTTCTAAAGCTATTAACAAGCAAAGCTTTTGTACAGGCAATGCTTGTTATTGTTTTCAGACTTTTTTGTTTTTCGGCAGGCTCTCCGATATACATATTTATGTTTGTATTTATATGGCCGTTTTAATTCTAATAATTATTTTATGTGAATTTAAATGAGCTATTGGCCATTTTTTAATGAAGAAAAATTGAAAAAATTTTTTGGTAGAAGTTATGGATCCATTTCGGAGATCACCACATCCCCTCATCAGACTTCTTCAAGCGGCCTCAACCGAGAATCGAACTTAAGTCGTTCGATTGGTAGTCCATTGTCTATACCATTGAGCTACCACCGCCGTCAGCTTTGTTTCGCTTAAATTTCAATTTTCCTTCCATTACAATCCACATACCAACAACAGTAGCTTAATGACACTCTGCCTTTGCTACCTAGTATGTTGGTGCGATTGTGCGTTTGGTTTGTACAAAGTTCTAAAGCTATTAACAAGCAAAGCTTTTGTACAGGCAATGCTTGTTATTGTTTTCAGACTTTTTTGTTTTTCGGCAGGCTCTCCGATATACATATTTATGTTTGTATTTATATGGCCGTTTTAATTCTAATAATTATTTTATGTGAATTTAAATGAGCTATTGGCCATTTTTTAATGAAGAAAAATTGAAAAAATTTTTTGGTAGAAGTTATGGATCCATTTCGGAGATCACCACATCCCCTCATCAGACTTCTTCAAGCGGCCTCAACCGAGAATCGAACTTAAGTCGTTCGATTGGTAGTCCATTGTCTATACCATTGAGCTACCACCGCCGTCAGCTTTGTTTCGCTTAAATTTCAATTTTCCTTCCATTACAATCCACATACCAACAACAGTAGCTTAATGACACTCTGCCTTTGCTACCTAGTATGTTGGTGCGATTGTGCGTTTGGTTTGTACAAAGTTCTAAAGCTATTAACAAGCAAAGCTTTTGTACAGGCAATGCTTGTTATTGTTTTCAGACTTTTTTGTTTTTCGGCAGGCTCTCCGATATACATATTTATGTTTGTATTTATATGGCCGTTTTAATTCTAATAATTATTTTATGTGAATTTAAATGAGCTATTGGCCATTTTTTAATGAAGAAAAATTGAAAAAATTTTTTGGTAGAAGTTATGGATCCATTTCGGAGATCACCACATCCCCTCATCAGACTTCTTCAAGCGGCCTCAACCGAGAATCGAACTTAAGTCGTTCGATTGGTAGTCCATTGTCTATACCATTGAGCTACCACCGCCGTCAGCTTTGTTTCGCTTAAATTTCAATTTTCCTTCCATTACAATCCACATACCAACAACAGTAGCTTAATGACACTCTGCCTTTGCTACCTAGTATGTTGGTGCGATTGTGCGTTTGGTTTGTACAAAGTTCTAAAGCTATTAACAAGCAAAGCTTTTGTACAGGCAATGCTTGTTATTGTTTTCAGACTTTTTTGTTTTTCGGCAGGCTCTCCGATATACATATTTATGTTTGTATTTATATGGCCGTTTTAATTCTAATAATTATTTTATGTGAATTTAAATGAGCTATTGGCCATTTTTTAATGAAGAAAAATTGAAAAAATTTTTTGGTAGAAGTTATGGATCCATTTCGGAGATCACCACATCCCCTCATCAGACTTCTTCAAGCGGCCTCAACCGAGAATCGAACTTAAGTCGTTCGATTGGTAGTCCATTGTCTATACCATTGAGCTACCACCGCCGTCAGCTTTGTTTCGCTTAAATTTCAATTTTCCTTCCATTACAATCCACATACCAACAACAGTAGCTTAATGACACTCTGCCTTTGCTACCTAGTATGTTGGTGCGATTGTGCGTTTGGTTTGTACAAAGTTCTAAAGCTATTAACAAGCAAAGCTTTTGTACAGGCAATGCTTGTTATTGTTTTCAGACTTTTTTGTTTTTCGGCAGGCTCTCCGATATACATATTTATGTTTGTATTTATATGGCCGTTTTAATTCTAATAATTATTTTATGTGAATTTAAATGAGCTATTGGCCATTTTTTAATGAAGAAAAATTGAAAAAATTTTTTGGTAGAAGTTATGGATCCATTTCGGAGATCACCACATCCCCTCATCAGACTTCTTCAAGCGGCCTCAACCGAGAATCGAACTTAAGTCGTTCGATTGGTAGTCCATTGTCTATACCATTGAGCTACCACCGCCGTCAGCTTTGTTTCGCTTAAATTTCAATTTTCCTTCCATTACAATCCACATACCAACAACAGTAGCTTAATGACACTCTGCCTTTGCTACCTAGTATGTTGGTGCGATTGTGCGTTTGGTTTGTACAAAGTTCTAAAGCTATTAACAAGCAAAGCTTTTGTACAGGCAATGCTTGTTATTGTTTTCAGACTTTTTTGTTTTTCGGCAGGCTCTCCGATATACATATTTATGTTTGTATTTATATGGCCGTTTTAATTCTAATAATTATTTTATGTGAATTTAAATGAGCTATTGGCCATTTTTTAATGAAGAAAAATTGAAAAAATTTTTTGGTAGAAGTTATGGATCCATTTCGGAGATCACCACATCCCCTCATCAGACTTCTTCAAGCGGCCTCAACCGAGAATCGAACTTAAGTCGTTCGATTGGTAGTCCATTGTCTATACCATTGAGCTACCACCGCCGTCAGCTTTGTTTCGCTTAAATTTCAATTTTCCTTCCATTACAATCCACATACCAACAACAGTAGCTTAATGACACTCTGCCTTTGCTACCTAGTATGTTGGTGCGATTGTGCGTTTGGTTTGTACAAAGTTCTAAAGCTATTAACAAGCAAAGCTTTTGTACAGGCAATGCTTGTTATTGTTTTCAGACTTTTTTGTTTTTCGGCAGGCTCTCCGATATACATATTTATGTTTGTATTTATATGGCCGTTTTAATTCTAATAATTATTTTATGTGAATTTAAATGAGCTATTGGCCATTTTTTAATGAAGAAAAATTGAAAAAATTTTTTGGTAGAAGTTATGGATCCATTTCGGAGATCACCACATACGGCCATATAAATACAAACATAAATATGTATATCGGAGAGCCTGCCGAAAAACAAAAAAGTCTGAAAACAATAACAAGCATTGCCTGTACAAAAGCTTTGCTTGTTAATAGCTTTAGAACTTTGTACAAACCAAACGCACAATCGCACCAACATACTAGGTAGCAAAGGCAGAGTGTCATTAAGCTACTGTTGTTGGTATGTGGATTGTAATGGAAGGAAAATTGAAATTTAAGCGAAACAAAGCTGACGGCGGTGGTAGCTCAATGGTATAGACAATGGACTACCAATCGAACGACTTAAGTTCGATTCTCGGTTGAGGCCGCTTGAAGAAGTCTGATGAGGGGATGTGGTGATCTCCGAAATGGATCCATAACTTCTACCAAAAAATTTTTTCAATTTTTCTTCATTAAAAAATGGCCAATAGCTCATTTAAATTCACATAAAATAATTATTAGAATTAAAACGGCCATATAAATACAAACATAAATATGTATATCGGAGAGCCTGCCGAAAAACAAAAAAGTCTGAAAACAATAACAAGCATTGCCTGTACAAAAGCTTTGCTTGTTAATAGCTTTAGAACTTTGTACAAACCAAACGCACAATCGCACCAACATACTAGGTAGCAAAGGCAGAGTGTCATTAAGCTACTGTTGTTGGTATGTGGATTGTAATGGAAGGAAAATTGAAATTTAAGCGAAACAAAGCTGACGGCGGTGGTAGCTCAATGGTATAGACAATGGACTACCAATCGAACGACTTAAGTTCGATTCTCGGTTGAGGCCGCTTGAAGAAGTCTGATGAGGGGATGTGGTGATCTCCGAAATGGATCCATAACTTCTACCAAAAAATTTTTTCAATTTTTCTTCATTAAAAAATGGCCAATAGCTCATTTAAATTCACATAAAATAATTATTAGAATTAAAACGGCCATATAAATACAAACATAAATATGTATATCGGAGAGCCTGCCGAAAAACAAAAAAGTCTGAAAACAATAACAAGCATTGCCTGTACAAAAGCTTTGCTTGTTAATAGCTTTAGAACTTTGTACAAACCAAACGCACAATCGCACCAACATACTAGGTAGCAAAGGCAGAGTGTCATTAAGCTACTGTTGTTGGTATGTGGATTGTAATGGAAGGAAAATTGAAATTTAAGCGAAACAAAGCTGACGGCGGTGGTAGCTCAATGGTATAGACAATGGACTACCAATCGAACGACTTAAGTTCGATTCTCGGTTGAGGCCGCTTGAAGAAGTCTGATGAGGGGATGTGGTGATCTCCGAAATGGATCCATAACTTCTACCAAAAAATTTTTTCAATTTTTCTTCATTAAAAAATGGCCAATAGCTCATTTAAATTCACATAAAATAATTATTAGAATTAAAACGGCCATATAAATACAAACATAAATATGTATATCGGAGAGCCTGCCGAAAAACAAAAAAGTCTGAAAACAATAACAAGCATTGCCTGTACAAAAGCTTTGCTTGTTAATAGCTTTAGAACTTTGTACAAACCAAACGCACAATCGCACCAACATACTAGGTAGCAAAGGCAGAGTGTCATTAAGCTACTGTTGTTGGTATGTGGATTGTAATGGAAGGAAAATTGAAATTTAAGCGAAACAAAGCTGACGGCGGTGGTAGCTCAATGGTATAGACAATGGACTACCAATCGAACGACTTAAGTTCGATTCTCGGTTGAGGCCGCTTGAAGAAGTCTGATGAGGGGATGTGGTGATCTCCGAAATGGATCCATAACTTCTACCAAAAAATTTTTTCAATTTTTCTTCATTAAAAAATGGCCAATAGCTCATTTAAATTCACATAAAATAATTATTAGAATTAAAACGGCCATATAAATACAAACATAAATATGTATATCGGAGAGCCTGCCGAAAAACAAAAAAGTCTGAAAACAATAACAAGCATTGCCTGTACAAAAGCTTTGCTTGTTAATAGCTTTAGAACTTTGTACAAACCAAACGCACAATCGCACCAACATACTAGGTAGCAAAGGCAGAGTGTCATTAAGCTACTGTTGTTGGTATGTGGATTGTAATGGAAGGAAAATTGAAATTTAAGCGAAACAAAGCTGACGGCGGTGGTAGCTCAATGGTATAGACAATGGACTACCAATCGAACGACTTAAGTTCGATTCTCGGTTGAGGCCGCTTGAAGAAGTCTGATGAGGGGATGTGGTGATCTCCGAAATGGATCCATAACTTCTACCAAAAAATTTTTTCAATTTTTCTTCATTAAAAAATGGCCAATAGCTCATTTAAATTCACATAAAATAATTATTAGAATTAAAACGGCCATATAAATACAAACATAAATATGTATATCGGAGAGCCTGCCGAAAAACAAAAAAGTCTGAAAACAATAACAAGCATTGCCTGTACAAAAGCTTTGCTTGTTAATAGCTTTAGAACTTTGTACAAACCAAACGCACAATCGCACCAACATACTAGGTAGCAAAGGCAGAGTGTCATTAAGCTACTGTTGTTGGTATGTGGATTGTAATGGAAGGAAAATTGAAATTTAAGCGAAACAAAGCTGACGGCGGTGGTAGCTCAATGGTATAGACAATGGACTACCAATCGAACGACTTAAGTTCGATTCTCGGTTGAGGCCGCTTGAAGAAGTCTGATGAGGGGATGTGGTGATCTCCGAAATGGATCCATAACTTCTACCAAAAAATTTTTTCAATTTTTCTTCATTAAAAAATGGCCAATAGCTCATTTAAATTCACATAAAATAATTATTAGAATTAAAACGGCCATATAAATACAAACATAAATATGTATATCGGAGAGCCTGCCGAAAAACAAAAAAGTCTGAAAACAATAACAAGCATTGCCTGTACAAAAGCTTTGCTTGTTAATAGCTTTAGAACTTTGTACAAACCAAACGCACAATCGCACCAACATACTAGGTAGCAAAGGCAGAGTGTCATTAAGCTACTGTTGTTGGTATGTGGATTGTAATGGAAGGAAAATTGAAATTTAAGCGAAACAAAGCTGACGGCGGTGGTAGCTCAATGGTATAGACAATGGACTACCAATCGAACGACTTAAGTTCGATTCTCGGTTGAGGCCGCTTGAAGAAGTCTGATGAGGGGATGTGGTGATCTCCGAAATGGATCCATAACTTCTACCAAAAAATTTTTTCAATTTTTCTTCATTAAAAAATGGCCAATAGCTCATTTAAATTCACATAAAATAATTATTAGAATTAAAACGGCCATATAAATACAAACATAAATATGTATATCGGAGAGCCTGCCGAAAAACAAAAAAGTCTGAAAACAATAACAAGCATTGCCTGTACAAAAGCTTTGCTTGTTAATAGCTTTAGAACTTTGTACAAACCAAACGCACAATCGCACCAACATACTAGGTAGCAAAGGCAGAGTGTCATTAAGCTACTGTTGTTGGTATGTGGATTGTAATGGAAGGAAAATTGAAATTTAAGCGAAACAAAGCTGACGGCGGTGGTAGCTCAATGGTATAGACAATGGACTACCAATCGAACGACTTAAGTTCGATTCTCGGTTGAGGCCGCTTGAAGAAGTCTGATGAGGGGATGTGGTGATCTCCGAAATGGATCCATAACTTCTACCAAAAAATTTTTTCAATTTTTCTTCATTAAAAAATGGCCAATAGCTCATTTAAATTCACATAAAATAATTATTAGAATTAAAACGGCCATATAAATACAAACATAAATATGTATATCGGAGAGCCTGCCGAAAAACAAAAAAGTCTGAAAACAATAACAAGCATTGCCTGTACAAAAGCTTTGCTTGTTAATAGCTTTAGAACTTTGTACAAACCAAACGCACAATCGCACCAACATACTAGGTAGCAAAGGCAGAGTGTCATTAAGCTACTGTTGTTGGTATGTGGATTGTAATGGAAGGAAAATTGAAATTTAAGCGAAACAAAGCTGACGGCGGTGGTAGCTCAATGGTATAGACAATGGACTACCAATCGAACGACTTAAGTTCGATTCTCGGTTGAGGCCGCTTGAAGAAGTCTGATGAGGGGATGTGGTGATCTCCGAAATGGATCCATAACTTCTACCAAAAAATTTTTTCAATTTTTCTTCATTAAAAAATGGCCAATAGCTCATTTAAATTCACATAAAATAATTATTAGAATTAAAACGGCCATATAAATACAAACATAAATATGTATATCGGAGAGCCTGCCGAAAAACAAAAAAGTCTGAAAACAATAACAAGCATTGCCTGTACAAAAGCTTTGCTTGTTAATAGCTTTAGAACTTTGTACAAACCAAACGCACAATCGCACCAACATACTAGGTAGCAAAGGCAGAGTGTCATTAAGCTACTGTTGTTGGTATGTGGATTGTAATGGAAGGAAAATTGAAATTTAAGCGAAACAAAGCTGACGGCGGTGGTAGCTCAATGGTATAGACAATGGACTACCAATCGAACGACTTAAGTTCGATTCTCGGTTGAGGCCGCTTGAAGAAGTCTGATGAGGGTATATTAATTTGATAGCACACTAAGTTGCGACACTTTTTCCGACACTTTTTCACAATATTATTGAGTTAAATTGATCAATTATATATTTTTTTTAGCACAAAAGTACGGAGGAAAAAATTTTTGACAACTTCACAGCGCGACCAGTGTGACCAGTCAGTGAATCCAGCATGAACATAGTATAAATCATCAGTATTTTATTGTAATTTTTTTTGATTTCTTTGAGAGCCAGTGTGTATGCAGTATGCAGTAGAACAGCCGATTTTCATTATTTAGTAAAAGAAAAAACGTTCATCTACTGCCGTGCGGTTTCTTCATTGTTCTAGCATGGAAATAACTAAAAAAAAGTGTAGGGAATTACGTAGGGAAAATTTGAAACAAACGTAGGGAAAAGTAGGGATTTTTTTCTTGCTCTGTAGGGAATTTCCAAAAAAGTATCTACCATCACTGGTATGAATGCAGTTATTAGTACTGCATTAAAAAGTTGGGTGAGAAATTTTATGCCTTCGTAAGGTAAGTGTTTTAGTACATTGCCATTAATAATATCGTACCCAGGAGCTTTCTTTCGGTTGAGCTTCGCTATTACGGTTTTTACCTCCGATATTGCGAATCGTTTTATGGGGAGGTCCATTTGATAGGGGTGACTCAGAGTATTTTTCACTTCTGTTGTTAATTAAGACTATTTTTTTTATTTTCAGCCTCTAATTAAATTCACGCTTGTTTACTTAAAGTAAAAGGATTGCTATGATCTCTCAAAAACTTTCTTTCGTTCAGAGAAATCCTTTGCTCCTCTCCCTCTACTAATAAAGCTGCTATCGCAATATTTTATTTTATTATTTAAATAAATTGTTTTTAGTGAAATAAAGTAAAAATGTATTTGGTTTTATCAAAAAGATAAGAAACCTGAGAAAAACCCGCTCAACTTCGCATCAGCACTTGGTAACGCTGATTTGAACATAGGTCATATAGTTGGCAACACTTAACTTCGAACCGACGGGGTAGCTGATACGATTTTCGACGAGTTCGGCACCGTGGCTTTCGTTCAACCCATAAAATTTTTTTTAATTCTCAATTTGAGATGCATTTAAGAACTAACATAATTCTCAAACATCAAAAGTTAGTTATCAAATGCATTTCGAATTTCCCTTGATAGCGCTCTCAAAGAAAAAGGCACATTTTTCTCAAACGTTAGTGAGATTTTTGAGAAACTCTTTACTACCACATTGAGAATTAAGGTTTACTAACCTTTGAGATTTTTTGGCCTGATGTTTATTGGGATAAGTCTGTCAGTGCTGCCAAGTGAAAAGGGTTAGTTGTCACAAAATCTATTACAATTTATACAGATCGGAAGTTGATCCAGAAAAATACCAGGATTAGAAAATTGTTGTTGCATTTGCTTGCAAAATTTTTATCTCGATCTGGTTCACTGCCACGGGAACTCGCCTAAAGTTTCGTCATAACATCTCAATTATTTATCTAGTTATGTGCTCCGAAAACTCGTAGATTTCTTTGTTCAAAAAGGGCGGTGCCACGCCTATTTTCAAAAATTGTTGTTTTTTGTTTCTGGTCTATTGTGGAACTCATGCCACAAAATTTCAATGAATTATCTTTATATTTGACAACGATATCGCTTAAAATGTTTTTATTAGGCCCCTTTATATTTTCCATATATAAAATTGGGCGTGGTCGTCAACGGATTTTGCTAAAATTTTGAGCATGTATTACCACAAGTCATAAAAGTATATACACTAAGTTTTGTCATAATATATCAATTATTCGTTCAGTTTTGGGCTCCGAAATGTCGTATATTCCTGCTTCTAAAAGGAGGAGGTGCCACGCCCATTTTAAAAATTTTTTGTGTTTTTAGTTTTATCTCTATAGTTGGACTCGTAGTACAAAATCTCAATGAATTATCTTTATATATGACATAGATATCGGTTAAAATATTTTAGTCACACTCCTTTATAATACCCATTTATAAAAGTGGGCGTAGTCGTCAACCGATTTAGGAAATTTTTCGTCCCAATATTCGCCTTAGTAAGTACATCACTCATACCAAATTTCATCGATATATCTGTTAAGGCTTATAAAACTTAAAAATTTTGTCCTCTAATAATTGGGTGTGGTGCCGCTCATTTTAAAAAAATTTAGAATATTTCTTTATAACGGCCCGATCTCATTAAGTGGATGAAAATTCATCATTCATCATCTGTACCTGCCCAGACGCGTATTTGTACCCAAGGTTATTTCACTTTATTTGATGTAAAAAGTAAAATCGCAGATGGACGCAGGTAGACTTTATGAATTCTTATAAAGTAATATTCAACAAATAACTACTGTTAATTTCCCGAATACCTTTTTTGACCTTTTTTTTAATTTCCATCAAAGTTTGAAAATGGCCTAAAAATCAGACCTGGGCATCCTCAATTACATTTTTTTTCAATTACAATTACATTAATTGGTAATTGAAATTTTTCAATTACAATTACTTGTAATTGTAATTGAGGTTTTTCAATTACAATTACATGTAATTGGTAATTGATATTTTTCAATTACAATTACATGTAATTGTAATTGAAAATTTTCAATTACAATTATTTGCAAATATAATTGAAAATCTCCAATTACAAGTAATTGTAATGGAATCACACCAATTACATTTTTCTTGGGTTTGAGAAAATTTAGTTATACAATTTGTTTTTGTTTCTATTCTTGTTCTTTTTGTTATAGTTTTTGTTTTTGCTTTTGCTTTTTTTGTTTTTGTGTTTGCTTTTGCTTTCGTTTTTGCTTTTGTTTTTGCTTTTGCTTTTGTTTTTGATTTTGTTTTGCTTTTGTTTTTGTTTTTGCTTTTTTTTTGTTTTTGTTTTTGCTTTTGTTTTTGTTTTTACTTTTGCTTTTGTTTTTGTTTTTGCTTTTTTTGTTTTTGTTTTTGCTTTTGTTTTTGATTTTCTTTGTTTTTGTTTTTTCCTTAAACAAAAACAAAAACAAACACAAAAGCAAAAACAAAAACAACAAAAGCAAAAACAAAACCAAAAACAAAAACAATAGCAACAACAAAAAGAACAAGAATAGAAACAAAAACAAATTATATAACTAAATTTTCTCAAACCCAAGAAAAATATAATTGATGCCATTCCATTACAATTACTTGTAATTGGAAATTTTCAATTACATTTACAAGTAATTGTAATTGAAATTCTTCAATTACAATTACAGTAATTGTAATTGCCATTTTTCAATTACCAATTACATGTAATTGCAATTGAAAAATCTCAATTACAATTACATGTATTTGTAATTGTAGAATTTCAATTACCAATTATATGTAATTGGTAATTGAAAAATGGCAATTACAATTACATGTAATTGTAATTGAAGGTGTAATTAATTACAAAATGTAATTGAAGGTGCCCAGGTTTGCTAAAAATAGGCTTTTCGAAAAACAGGTATATCCGACAACTCTTACTAGAGAACATGGATAGCCGATAGTCTTTATAATACATGCTTTATAAATACATTGTTTATAATTTGAATTATGTCACTAAATAATAATAGTAATACTAGAGAACAAGAAATTTTACTTTTTGTTTAAACTTAGAATTGAATTAACTTTTATCAAAATACAAAGAAGAAGCAAACGACCGCTTTACATAGAGGCAAAACAATTTTAAATGCAAAAAAAGAACAAATTTTTTTCTTTGTTGAAAATTTGTCAACTTTGAGCGGCTCTACCTCCCAAACTAAAATTTTATATTTAATAAAGGTTACATACTCGTGTTCGCTGTTCTCTATTAGATACATATATTCGATTTATGGAACACTTTTATGAAATTTTTGATTTTTGCCACGCTTTTTCGGCAGAGGCGCCATAGTGCGTGACTTTTCAGTTGCACTAAAAGGAATAGAAAATTCAGTATGCCCGGTAGAAATAGAGACTGCATTAAATGAGGAAGGTTTTAAGGTCAGATATGTTTACAATATCAAAAATAAAGCCAATATACCGCAACCGATGTTCAGGGTTGAAATCGACCCAGACTTCCAGCATTTAAAGGGAGAAGTAGGTACATCCTATTTATAAATTACGTTGTCTTCTACACCGAAGAATCTCTGTGGAAGAACCGCATAAACGTCTGGGCCCCGTACAATGCCATAATTGTCAGGAGCTCGGGCATACAAAACGATATTGCATATTGCCTAAAGTATGTGTAATTTGAGGAAATTTGCACAGCTCCAAAGAGTGCGAGAAACTTAAAGCAAACCCAGAAAATAAGAAGTGCAGTAACTGCGGTGAAAATCACACTGCTAATTATAGGGGTTGCCAAGTATACATTTCTTTAAAAGAGAAAGGTAGCAAAAAACCTAAAAATGTCTCTGTCCCACAACCTCAAAATGTGCGAAAAACAAATATTAATACAGCTCCGCAGAGAACGTACTCATACGCTCAAGTTTTAAGAGGCACACAGCAAACCGAAAGCCAAGACGATTCCACGCACTATGGCGCCTCTGCCGAAAAAGCGTGGCAAAAATCAAAAATTTCATAAAAGTGTTCCATAAATCGAATATATGTATCTAATAGAGAACAGCGAACACGAATATGTAACCTTTATTAAATATAAAATTTTAGTTTGGGAGGTAGAGCCGCTCAAAGTTGACCAATTTTCAACAAAGAAAAAAATTTGTTCTTTTTTGCATTTAAAATTGTTTTGCCTCTATGTAAAGCGGTCGTTTGCTTCTTCTTTGTATTTTGATAAAAGTTAATTCAATTCTAAGTTTAAACAAAAAGTAAAATTACTTGTTCTCTAGTATTATTATTATTATTTATTGACAAAATTCAAATTATAAACAATGTATTTATAAAGCACTAGCTACCAAGGCTATCGGCTATCCATGTTCTCTAGTAAAAGTTGTCGGATATACCTGTTTTTCAAAAAGCCTTTTTTTAGGCCATTTTCAAACTTTGATGGAAATTAAAAAAAGGTCAAAAAAGGTATTCGGGAAATTAACAGTAGTTATTTGTTGAATATTACTTTATAAGAATTCATAAAGTCTACCTGCGTCCATCTACGATTTTACTTTTTACATCAAATAAAGTGAAATAACCTTGGGTACAAATACGCGTCTGGGCAGGTACAGATGATGAATGATGAATTTTCATCCACTTAATGAGATCGGGCCGTTATAAAGAAATATTCTAAATTTTTTTAAAATGAGCGGCACCACACCCAATTATTAGAGGACAAAATTTTTAAGTTTTATAAGCCTTAACAGATATATCGATGAAATTTGGTATGAGTGATGTACTTACTAAGGCGAATATTGGGACGAAAAATTTCCTAAATCGGTTGACGACTACGCCCACTTTTATAAATGGGTATTATAAAGGGGTGTGACTAAAATATTTTAACCGATATCTATGTCAAATATAAAGATAATTCAATGAGATTTTGTACTACGAGTCCAACTATAAGCTGGGTATCCACATCATAAGAAATTGCTCAAGAAAAAATTGGCATTTATTTCTTAAGTAATTTTGACGTTTGATTTTTTCTTCAAGAAATATATACAATCGTATATATTTCTTGGCAAAACCAGCGTTGCCAACCTCATTTTTCGTCAAAAATTTTAATAGATTTTCTTGTGAAGTGGATACTGCCTAAAGAAAATTTGACACAAGAAAATTTCTTGACCATTTCTTAAGCGTTTTTTTATATGGAGTTTTAGCATTTCTTGTGATGTGGATACCCGGCTATAGACATAAAACTAAAAACACAAAAATTTTTGAAAATGGGCGTGGCCCCTCCTCCTTTTAGAAGCAGGAATATACGACATTTCGGAGCCCAATACTGAACGAATAATTGATATATTATGACAAAACTTAGTGTATATACTTTTATGACTTGTGGTAATACATGCTCAAAATTTTAGCAAAATCCGTTGACGACCACGCCCAATTTTATATATGGAAAATATAAAGGGGCCTAATAAAAACATTTTAAGCGATATCGTTGTCAAATATAAAGATAATTCATTTAAATTTTGTGGCATGAGTTCCATAATAGACCAGAAACAGAAAACAATTTTTGAAAATAGGCGTGGCACCGCCCTTTTTGAACAAAGAAATCTACGAGTTTTCGGAGCACATAACTAGACAAATAATTGAGATGTTATGACGAAACTTTAGGCGAGTTCCCGTGGCAGTGAACCAGATCGAGATAAAAATTTTGCAAGCAAATGCAACAACAATTTTCTAATCCTGGTATTTTTCTGGATCAACTTCCGATCTGTATAAATTGTAATAGATTTTGTGACAACTAACCCTTTTCACTTGGCAGCACTGACAGACTTATCCCAATAAACATCAGGCCAAAAAATCTCAAAGGTTAGTAAACCTTAATTCTCAATGTGGTAGTAAAGAGTTTCTCAAAAATCTCACTAACGTTTGAGAAAAATGTGCCTTTTTCTTTGAGAGCGCTATCAAGGGAAATTTGAAATGCATTTGATAACTAACTTTTGATGTTTGAGAATAAGGTTAGTTCTTAAATGCATTTCAAATTGAGAATTAAAAAAAAATTTTATGGGTTGAACGAAAGCCACGGTGCCGAACTCGTCGAAAATCGTATCAGCTACCCCGTCGGTTCGAAGTTAAGTGTTGCCAACTATATGACCTATGTTCAAATCAGCGTTACCAAGTGCTGATGCGAAGTTGAGCGGGTTTTTCTCAGGTTTCTTATCTTTTTGATAAAACCAAATACATTTTTACTTAATTTCACTAAAAACAATTTATTTAAATAATAAAATAAAATACTGCGATAGCAGCTTTATTAGTAGAGGGAGAGGAGCAAAGGATTTCTCTGAACGAAAGAAAGTTTTTGAGAGATCATAGCAATCCTTTTACTTTAAGTAAACAAGCGTGAATTTAATTAGAGGCTGAAAATAAAAAAAATAGTCTTAATTAACAACAGAAGTGAAAACTACTCTGAGTCACCCCTATCAAATGGACCTCCCCATAAAACGATTCGCAATATCGGAGGTAAAAACCGTAATAGCGAAGCTCAACCGAGAGAAAGCTCCTGGGTACGATATTATTAATGGCAATGTACTAAAACACTTACCTTACGAAGGCATACAATTTCTCACCCAACTTTTTAATGCAGTACTAATAACTGCATTCATACCCCCTCAATGGAAAGTCGCTCAGATGAAAATGGTTCTGAAACCAGGAAAGCCCCCTGATACGGCAGCGTCTTACAGACCCATTAGTCTGCTGCCCATTGTCTCAAAAGTCTTGGAAGTTCTCTTCCTTAAAAGACTCCTACCCAAAATTGAAGAGCGTAACATTATACCTAATCACCAATTTGGCTTCAGAAGAGGACACGGAACAATTGAACAAGTACATAGACTTACCGAGAAAATCTACTCTGCCTTTGAGCAAAAAAAAAACTGCACAGCTGCCTTTCTAGATATATCCCAAGCTTTTGATCGCGTATGGCACGACGGCCTGCTCTATAAATTAAAAAATACTCTCCCTACAAGCTACTTTCTATTTATACAATCTTATCTAAAAAAATCGTTACTTTTTCGTCAAAGAAGGAGCAGAGCAGTCTGAGCTTTACGAGAGCTTAGCAGGCGTCCCGCAAGGTAGTGTAATGGGTCCAATACTGTACCTACTTTACACATACGACCTCCCAATAGCAGAAGGAGTCATTATCGGCACTTTTGCCGATGACACTGCTGTACTGGCTTCAGACCTCAACCCTAACGTGGCCTCACTCAAGCTTCAAAGAAGTTTAAATAAAATTACCCATTGGCTGAAAGACTGGCGGATAAAGTCAAATGAATCAAAATCTGTCCAAGTGACGTTTACCACTAGACGTAACACTTGCCCACCCGTAAAACTCAATGGCATTGATATACCGCAAAGTGACGTAACAAAGTACCTGGGTATGCATCTCGACAGAAAACTAACATGGAGAACCCACATATTCACCAAACAAAAAGATCTTGGTATAAAACTGAGAAATCTTTACTGGCTCATGAATCGAAACTCCCAACTATCAATCGATAACAAACTCCTGCTCTACTCAGCTATCTTAAAACCCATCTGGACCTATGGCATACAGCTATGGGGAACTGCAGCAAACTCAAATATAGAGATTCTCCAAGGATTCCAATCGAAAACCATTAGAATGATTGTGAATGCGCCCTACTACGTCACGAACGACCAACTACATCGTGACCTAAAGATACCTACTATCTCTCAAGAAATCAGAAAGTATGCTGCATCATACAAAATGAGAATATTAGCTCACCCCAACCCACTCGTTCTAGCCCTGACGGCAAGACCAACCAATTTCGTACGCCTCAAAAGGAAATCATTTACAGATCTTTGCTGATGCACTACAATAAATGGATGCGCTACTGAGAGCAATCCATACATGCCCACCATGTTTATTAAGTCATTATTAATTACTAATTACTTTTAACGAACCACAAAATTGTTAGATGTATTTTATTTATACAGTTGGCAAAATATATTGGATTCTAAAAAAAAAAAAGTCTTAATTTTGCGTGAAAGAAATCTTTTACTTGTCTTTTTTCTGTTTTTTCATACATTTATTTTGAACTACATAACAGCAAATTGTACTTATAAAAAAACGGGAAAATTTTAAAAACAATGTACCCGGCACCGGAATTTTTCGTTTCTTTTTTTTTGGCGATAGATCACTAAAATTCAAAGGAAATCTTGCGGAAACTTATAATTCATTAATAACACAGTATTTTTGCGCAGAGTACCCTATGCATTGCGAAGGCCGCCGCGCTTTGAAAAGTAACCCTCAGCCGACAGAACTCCCTTTCTGCGAGTTGCGAGTGTTATAACTAGTAAAATTATCATTCACAGAACTTTTCCTGAAGGATTCATTGAAACATTCTTAGTGGTTTGGGAATATATACGGCGGGCGCATTATACTGAAGCCGACCTTCCACCACCTGCAATATTCGCTAGTTGCTTTTTTATAGTAGTCAAACAATAATTATCAACTTTAGAAAATGCATTATTATTCTTGGGGGAAAATATATTTTAATTTCCAAAACCTACATACACACTTGAATCACTGTTATTATCATTATTTCACAATTTTTTCTCTGAAGTTTTTCTTTGCATATAACAGCAATTCAATCTCGGTGGAAAATGCAATGGTCTCGCGACCGGTTGATTAATTTATTATACATGCAATTAAACAATTTATTGTAATTTTTTGATATTTTGTTAATATCGCCGCAACCAAAAACTTGCGGCAAATTTCGGCACGAAAAATTGTCAAAATGTTCATTCTATGTTCATAATCCCGATTTACCGAACTTCGAAAGATTCGGCGCGCCGTCGGTTGTCATAATGCTGATTTACCGAAACCGTAATATCGGTACCGCCGACGGTGTGGGTGATAGTGGCATAAGTCGGCGGGGTGTAATAAGGCCTTTGACACACTACCGGACTTGGATAGCGTAGCCCAGGGTTATTTTTTATAAGCGCGGCCGAAGGCCGCCTACGCTGAAGGGTGTACTACGCAGGAGGACATCACCGTGGCGGTAGAACCTCATTTCACATTTCAAGTGAAATTAGACCTTATACTTAATAAAGGCTTTATTTCTCAATCGATAGCTATTTAAGGCCTTAAAGGCCTTATTTCAAAAGGCCTTATTTCACCCCGCCCCATAAGTCTGCACAACGAAAAAATAAGCAAAGGGAAACAATTTAAAGAAGATGTAAGTGTAAAAAAGCTTTTATGTGTACGAAATTATGTATTTGAATGGTATTAAAATACATAAAATTTTTACGGATAAGAGAATTGGGATGGAGAATGGAATGAAGGAGACTAGGGCGTTCCTATCTGCGTATAATACAAGGAAGGAAAAAATTTGCAATGCAGAATGTCCTCTTGGATTTGGAAAGCAAACGTGTTGGAGTAGCTGAAGCAAAAGCGGCGTGTGGAGAAAATGGTTATGATGAAGGCTCGCCTGGAGTCCAGAAAGTGAAGTTTTTTTTTTTTTTAATGTAAATAATGTGATATTTTTTGGTTAATAATAATAATATAATATAATACAATGGCGCTATTATAACTCTGACGAGTTTCATGGCCGAGCTTCTGTCCCAATTCGAGGTGTGCTCCTTTTCTTTTTCCTACCAATTGGGTGGACCTACAGTTTTATGCCAGCTCCGAACGGCGAATGCATTTTTTGTGAGAAGCTTTTTCATGGCAGAAATACACTCGGAAGGTATGCCGCCCACTGCCAAGAGGTGACCGCTGCAGTGGAGGTCTCCCCTTTCTTCTGCGTTCAGTGGGATTCGACAGAAATACTTGGCCGGAGCACCTTAATCCATTCTCACGACATGACCTGCCCAGCGGAGTCGCTGGATCTTTATTCGCTGAAAAATGTCGATGTCTGAGTACAGCTCGTAAAGCTCATTGTTAAATCTCCGTCGATACTCGCACTCGCCAACGCGCAAAGGTCTATAAATCCTCCGAAGAACTTTCCTCTCGAATATTCCAAGCGCCATCTCATCTGCTTTTGATATAGTCCATGCTTCTGCGCCGTACATGAGGACTGGAACGATGAATGTCCTGTAGAGTGTGATTTTGGTTCGTCGAGAGAAGACTTTACTTTTCAATTGCCTACTTAGTCCAAAGTAGCATTTATTGGCAAGAGTGATTCTTCATTGGATTTCAGTGCTGACATTATTTTTGGAGTTAATGCTGGTTCCCAAATAGACGAAGTCCTTAACAGTTTGTAGCCATCAACATTGGCGTAGCTGCCAAGGAGTGTTGTTTCTCTGTGTGATGATAGGAGGTACTTCTTCTTGTCCTCGTTGACCGCCAAACCGATTTTCTTAGCCTCTTTATCCAGCTTGGAGAAGGCAGAACATACGGCGCGCGTCTTAGTGCCAATGATGTCGATGTCATCGGCGTACGCCAGCAGTTGCACACTCTTGTGGTATAAGATGCTTCATGCATGGAGTTCTGCAGCTCGTTTTATCTTTTCCAGCATCAAATTGAAGAAGTTACACGAAAGGGAGTCACCTTGTCTGAAACCTCATTTGGTCTCGAACGGCTCGGAGAGGTCCTTCCCAATTCTGACAGTGCTGGTGGTGTTAGTCAGCGTCATTTGGCATAAACGTATAAGCTTTGTAGGGGAACCAAATTCAGACATTGCCACATATAGGCAATTCCTATTCGTACTATCAAAAGCGGCTTTAAAATCGACAAAGATATGGCGTGTGTCCGTTCCCTTTTTATGAGTTTTTTCCAGGATTTGGCGTATTGTGAAGATCTGGTCGATGGTAGATTTACCAGGTCTGAAGCCACACTGATAAGGTCCAATCAGCTTGTTGACGGTGGTCTTCAGTCTTTCGCGCAATACACTTGCTAAGACCTTGTATGCGATATTCAGAAGGCTTATAATTACCACGATAACACTGGATCACAAAATGAAATTTTTTGTCTGTACTTTGGACGTGACTATCCTATCTATATGTAAAATCGGTCGCTGATTCAGAAAATCAGGTTCATTTTGAATTCTATGGGAAGGTTTTTGAGATATAGGCAATTTACCGTTATTTGGCCAATGGGTCCACTTAATCCAGTATATCTCTTTAACAAAGTGAGTTATCTTCCTTAGGGTCACACCAAACGAAAGAAAATTAAATTTCCTTTTCACTGTTCCTATAACATTTTTCTCTAACGCGTATAGTTTCTGAAATATTGACGATTAAATTTGAATTTTTTCGATTTTTTACGATTTTTTTAAGAAAAAATTGATTTTGTCAGGCAATATCTTTAAAACCAATGTCTTCACCTTCGGTTTTACTCTTTTACGTGAAGCTCCATTCTATTTGGAAAAAGGTAAGCTATCAACGAAGAAAATCCATGGTAAAATGGAAAAGTTATAGGCGATCAAGTAAATACAGCCAAGTCGCGCAATGCCTCTGCACGGGTATATTCTATGCATGTTATACCCGTAAATGCGCTTGTATCTACTGCGCTGCCAATGTGCTGCTACTGCAGATGTGTAGGTATTGGTACAATATGCATAGAATGTACGCGTGCAGAGGCATTGCGCGACCTGGCTGTATTTACTTGATCGCATATAACTTTTCCATTTTACAATGGATTTTCATCGTTGTTAGCTTATTTTTTTGGTAATAGAATGGAGATTGGCGCAAAGGAGTAAAACTGAAGGTGAAAACATTGGTTTTAAAGATATTGCCTGACAAAGTCAATTTTTTCTTCAAAAAATCGTAAAAAATCGAAAAAATTCAAATTGAATCGTCAATATTTCAGAAACTGTAAGAGCTAGAGAAAAATGTTATAGGAGCCGTGAAAAGGAAATTTAATTTTCTTTCGTTTGGTGTCACCTCAAGGAAAATAACTCACTGTGTTAAAGAGATATACAGGATTAAGTGGACCCATTGGCCAAATAACGGTAAATTGGCGATATCTCAAAAACCTTCCCATAGAATTAAAAATAAACCCGATTTTCGGAATCAGCGACCGATTTTACATATAGAAAGGATGGTCGCGTTCAGAGTATTTTTTGGCTGTAGAGCAGTGTAATTGGCGCGTACTGTAGTCTCCTTTTTTACGGATTGGGCAGAGCACAATTAAGTTCCAATCGTCGGGCATGCGCTCGTCCGACCATACTCTGCATATGAGTTGATGCATGCTCCTTATAACTCTTCGCCGCCATGTTTGAATAGCTCGGCTGGCAAGCCGTCAGTGCTTGGGGCTTTGTTATTTTTAAGCCGAGACATTGCTATTCGCACTTTGTAATGATCGGGTGGTGGAACATTCTTACCATCATCTGCTATTGGGGATTCGGGTCGAACATCTTCTCCTTCCGCAATTTCACTGTTGCCGTTATCTAGCAGGGAGGAGAAGTGATCCCTCCACAACTTAAGAACACTCTGGACATCAGTTACCAGATCGCCGCTATCATTCCGACAGGAATTTGTCCGGGTCTTGAAACCTTCAGTCATCCGACTTTTTGATAAAATTTCCAAACATCATTCCTACCCGCCAGCATCTCAAGCACTTCACTCTCGCGCCTTTCGGCCTCCCTTTTCTTCATTTGAAAAAGGTGCCTCTCCTCCCTCTTAGCCGTCCGATGGTTCTCTCATACGCTTCGTGTTGCGCCCGCACGCAATGCAGCCCTGTAGGCGCCTCTTTTTGTTGCCAATAGAGGTCGCTAAAATTAGTACAATTTTGAGGAAAAACTGTTTTAAGGTAATACGATTTTTAGTGTGTTACAAAAATAATTGCCAAAATTTCATTTTAAATCATATTACTCTTAAACTTACCACATTTGCTTACCATTGTATGCCCAAATAGCTGAAATAACTTTTGATAAATAACACAGTGCTACAGTGAAAATACACTCATGAAGCGACCTAGCTAAGATTGTTTATCTAGTCAAGTGTAACACGAAACGGTATTTGAAAAATCCGCTGTACCCTCAAATTTTTTTTTATTGCTAAAAAACCGTTATTCCATGCTTGTCGGAACATAAAAATTCCTAGAGGGGCTATTTTTGAACCGATTTCAATTTTTCCAACGGTTTCGGAAAGTTAAATAATGGTATTCTTAATATATAAACAGAAGTTTGTTAGTTTATAAGGTATAAGAAGAAATTTTTGCACTTAAATCTGAAATTTTCGTAAAATTTTTTCGTTTTTTCGAGTTTGACGTCATTTTTTGGTACAATTCGAAAAACATGCTTTAATTACAACAAATATTATTGTTCTACTATTAATTCTTAGTAAAACTAGACCTTATTTTTTGAAAAATTTAAAAAATTGTCGAAGTTACAACGCTTTTTCGAAAACAAGAATTTCAACGTTTTTACCACCCACTGCATAGCATAGCATATAAGATGAATTTCATATCAAAGGCTGAAAAAAACGAACATTTTGAACCCGACTCCCTCAGAATTTGACGAAATTTTGCATAGAGGTACATCTTACCTACCCAAACACAACCTCATTTTTACAAATTGCATTTTCGAAAAATTGTGAGCGTGGCAAGGTATCGAAATATTCGAAAAATGACGATAATAGGTACTTTTAAAGTGTGATTACTAGGGAATGGCTTTACCGATTTCAAAAATTTTTATACCGTTAGAAAGTTTTACTAAGAATTAATAGTAGAACAATAATATTTGTTGTAATTAAAGCATGTTTTTCGAATTGTACCAAAAAAATGACGTCAAACTCGAAAAAACGAAAAAATTTTACAAAAATTTCAGATTTAAGTGCAAAAATTTCTTCTTATACCTTATAAACTAACAAACTTCTATTTATATATTAAGAATACCATTATTTAACTTTCCGAAACCGTTGGAAAAATTGAAATCGGTTCAAAAATAGCCCCTCTAGGAATTTTATGTGCCGACAAGCATGGAATAACGGTTTTTTAGCAATAAAAAAAAATTTGAGGGTACAGCGGATTTTTCAAATACCGTTTCGTGTTACACTTGACTAGATAAACAATCTTAGCTAGGTCGCTTGATGAGTGTATTTACTTTTTTTTTGTAGCACTGTGTAATTTATTTCAGAAAGGTGACTAGTTCCTTCGAAAACATTTGCGACTTTATTGGAATTAAAAAAATTACTAAAGTTTGGTTGTCAAACAAAAAATTAAGAAAGAACGCCTATTTTTTTAATCACGAATTTGATTAACTTTGAAGTGGTCTAGTAGAATCTTTAAAAAAATTGCGCTCTTTTTTGTCGGAAATGTAGAAATTGTACGATTTTGTAAAGCCATATTTTCAAAATTTTAGAAAATTTTACAGAACCTTATATATATATGGTATGGAAAAAATTTACCAAAATTAATATATGGAACTATTTTGTCTCGTGCTATAGGAAATTAGCCTATTTAGTAGTTTTCTTTAGAACCATTTTTTGCAATAACTAACGGGAGTAGTCAATCCATGATTTTAAAAGGATAATTATGTATGTTATAGTTAGTTTTTAATGTATTGTAATTACATCATAATGTAAAAATTACTCTTTGTAAAAAAGGATATATGGAAGGTAGTCATGTCCTTGCACTTAAAAGGACGAAACTTGTCAGTTTAAAAACATAATTCTATAAACATAAACCAAATTTCATTTCATTCTGTTTGAAATTTAAGTTGAAATCACAATTTTAAAATTAAGGATATATGGGAGGTAGTTTTATCCTTTCACATAGAAGAACGAAACTTATAACCTAGTTTAAAAGCATAATTCTATAAACATACACCAAATTTGATTTCATTCTGTTTGAAATTGAAGTTGAAATCACAACTTTAAAATCAAGGACATATGGGAGGTAGTCATGACCTTGCATCGATTTGGCCAAAACTTCGTTTTTTTTCTTATCTCTATTATTTTATGCCTGTACACAAAATTTCATTGTTCTGCAATTACTCCCCTAATTTTTCCGATTCACTATATTGAGACGAAGCACTGTGCGGCGGTATGAAGTGAACGGGCGATGCGCTCCCATTCCACGGATCATCGTTTGGTAGAGGGTTGCTCTCAGAGAGCAGGGTGGAGTATTCGTTGGCTGTCTGCGTCATGTGGAGTCTTTCAACTACAAACTTTGCTTGCTTCCCTGTTGGCACATTCTTTGCTGCACAGAGGCGGGTGCGTACCTTGGCCGCAAGGTTCGATTTCCTTTGAGTCATGCCCCGTCCATCGCACTTCCTGAATAGCGGTGATGCTTTTACTTTTTCGAGGACATCAACCAGCTGGGCAGCGGCATCTTCCCTATTAAGAGTCCGGACGTTCCAGGTGTATACCCTCAAAATATAGTCCTTTAAACGTTTGCCATGGTCATCAAAAAGAGGTGGTCTCATCGGAGGCATTGTTGGATTTTTCATTGGATAGGATTTTTTACGTGGTGGGTCCCAAGCCCGAAGCACAACCTGCACTGCAGAAGTTGTTTATTGTTGCATGTTTATATAGCGAGCCGCTTGCTCCAAGACATACGCCCGCTCGCAACGCACCTTCTGGTGATCAGACGCTGTAATTATAATTACGCTGTAATGATAATTATCAGACATGGGCATACTCAATTACATTTTGTAATTGATTACACACAACAATTACAATTACTTGTAATTGTAATTGATATTTTTCAATTACAAAGTACAAGTAATTGTAATGGAAAATTTTCCAATTACATTTTTCCGATTGTAATTGAAATGCTGCTATTGAAATAACTCAGTAGTATTCAATTACATGTAATTGTTACCGAATAGTGTTAAATTACATGTAATTGAACAGTGAATTAGTTAATTTTTTTGGGTGTTGGCAAAAACAAAAATCATCTTCACCCTCTTCCACTCGGGGGAGGACTGCGCCAACCGCGATTTCACGCCAACAAAGCGCCACAGAACTGGGTGTGGGGGGAGGGGCTTTCCAGCACCTGGTGGGTACCGGCACCAGCAAGGTTGCTGGATCGGTAACGCTGGAAGCGGCAATCCGTCGAGCTCCTGCTGATGGAGAAAACCTGCCTTAGCTAATTCTTGAAAAATGCGCAAAATGTTATAACTAAGTCACTAATATAGCCATAATGAGCCCAGGTCCTTATAAAGAAAAATGGTGAAATTTTTGTAAATGGGAGGTGCCACTCCCACTTATTAAGGAGACATTTTCATAATTTTATAAGTCATATCTCAGAAACCGTACCAGATATATCGATTGCTAAAGCAAATATTTGGATGAAAAATTTCCGAATAGGTTGATACTAAAGACCTGCGCAAGCTCACTCGCTTTTCCTTGAACACTGTGTGATTCGGTGTCATTGCCAATGTTATGCTTGATTCGGTTTAACATACGATCAGCACTCGCACGACAGTATATGCTAGCGTGTGTTGAGTGACAATGCAGTTTGCTCATTTCCATTTAGCCATGAACACACAAGCTTGAGTATATTTTCTGTGCCTTGCGAGTAGTGTGCGAGAGGACAGTAAAAGCACTAGAAAAATAAACGAATCAACCGAATCATTCTAGTTTGTTTGAGTGAATGCAGTGAAGTAAAACGACGCAGCAATGGAAGAAGTAATGCCACTATCAAGAACACCGTCGGCGGTACCGAAATGACGTTTTCGGCAAATCAGCATTATGAAAACCGACGGCGCGCCGAATCTTTCGAACTTCGGTAAATCGGCATTATGAACACCGAATGAACGAACATTTTGACAGTTTTTCGTGCCGAAATTTGCCGCAAGTATTTGGTTGCGGCGATATTAACAAAACATCAAAAATTACAATAAAAGTTTAAGTAAATTATGTAAATGCATGTATGAAGTTGCTATAAGTGTTAGTGAGTGTGAATATATGTAAATACATTTATCAACCGGTCCCGAGAAGCCACAAACATGGCGTGGATCCATTGCATTTTCCACCGCGATTGAATTGCTGTTATATGCAAATAAAAACTTCAAAGAAAAAATTGTGAAATAATGATAAGAGTGATTTACGTGTGTATGTAGGTTTTGGAAATTAAAATATATTTTCACCCAAGAATAATAATGCATTTTCTGAAGTTGATAATTATTGTTTGACTACTATAAAAAAGCAACTAACGAATTATGAATGTGTATTACCAACAATTTACCATTTCAGTAAAAATTTTCGTCTCAATAAAGACGCGTTCAAATAAATATTGCAAGTGGTGGAAGGTCTCTTCAGTATAATGCGCGCGCCGTATTATTTTTTTATCTTCAGCCTGTAATTAAATTTACGCTTGTTTACTTAAAGTAAAAGGATTGCTATGATCTCTCAAAAACTTTCTTTCGTTCAGAGAAATCCTTTGCTCCTCTTCCTCTACTAATAAAGCTGCTATCGCAATAGAATCTATTATTTTATTATTTAAATAAATTGTTTTTAGTAAAATAAAGTAAAAATGTTTTTGGTTTTATCAAAAAGATAAGAAACCTGAGAAAAACCCGCTAAATTTCGCATCAGCACTTGGTAACGCTGATTCGAACATAGTTCATATAGTTGGCAACACTTAACTTCGAACCGACGGGGTAGCTGATACGATTTTCGAGGAGTTCGGTACCGTGGCTTTCGGCGTTTCTGTAGTTCGTTCGTTGTTCGTGATACTGGCATAAGTTTCTACTTATTTGTGTATACATAATATATGTACATTAATTTGATAGCTTGTACTTATGTATATATTTACACATGAACATATATATGTACATACATACATTTGTTTTATTGTAATTATATTGATTAGTTAAACTAAATGAAATTTTGTATTTAATATATGTACATAGTTACCATCGACAAGCTTAATACTAACGTGTGAAGGAGTTAGCAGTGAAGAACAGTTTCGAGAAATTAAAGCCAAACTTCTGAGCACGGAGTACCAAATTTGCAATAAAAAGGGACGCAGTGCAGTTTGGAATGTTTTCGGCAGAGTAAAAACAAACACGGGTGTCGAATTGGACAATATAGTTGCGTGCAGGACTTGTTGGAATATATATAAGTTTAATAAAAATACTACTTCTAATTTAGTAAGGCATAAGTGCTATAAAACTGTTAAAGACGATGCTTCGTCTTCGAAATTAGAAGTTAGTTCTGAATTGAAACATACTGGAGTAAATATTTTAACGGGATGGGTAATTGTAAATTGCCGCCCCTTTCAAATAGTACAAGATAGTGGTTTACTGAAATTCTCAGAGTATCTTGTTTCAATCGGCGCGAAATATGGGCCACATGTAAATGTTGAAGCTTTGCTACCACATCCAACCACGATATCAAGGAATATAAGTAGCTTATATGATAAAACTACAGCAATAATAAAAAATTAATTGCATTTTATAAAAAATACAGAAAATATTGGTTAATATTGACCTCCGATATATGGACGGATAATTTTATAAGAACATCATACATGTCCCTGACAATTCATTACACGAAGGATGGTGAACTTATCAGTCGTCTATTAGGATTATCAGCGTTTAAAGGAGAAAGATGTACAGGTAACTATTATTTTTTAGAAAATTTTAATAAAAATATTTATGTATGTGTATTCAATTTTCATTTTATTTAATAATTTTTTAATATAGATAATACATAAAAATTTAATGTTTTAGGAGGGTTGCCAACTTTTTTTGGAGTAAATTGTTTCTTAACGCTTTGCATTCAAAATTTCTATAAGTTCATTATTTATTGAAATAGAATTCAGATTTCAATTAATTGAATATAGAAAATCAAAAGGTTAATTGAAATTATGAAATAAAATCAGTTGGCAACTCTGTAGTAGCTACATATGTATTTACATATTTTAAAATTAAGAACATATAAAAAATTAATCACATACGATTCGAATATTAATACATACCATTTATTCCTTTTCAGGGGAAAATATTAAACATAAGATGTTGAAAATATTAAAATTTTACGACCTACTTGTGGAAAAAGCTGTCTTCGTCACTGATAGAGGAAGTAATATGAAGAAGGCTTTTGAGTCTTATAATAAAATCTCATGCATAAACCATTTGTTGAATAATGTATTAGAAGAATCTGTAAAAGCTGTTCCTGAGTTGAATGAAATATGCATTGCAGCTACGAGTCTCGTAAAATTTTTTAAAAAATCTGGTGAAAATTCAGCCTTACACTCTTCCCTAAAAAGCTTTTCACCTACAAGATGGAACACCACATTTTACATGCTGAGCTCAATCAAGAAAAACTGGACGGAAATTACCACCATTTTGCAAAAAAAAACAACAAACGGCAAGGCTCAATAGTATCAACTTGAACTATGTGGAGGAAGTCTTAAAAATATTGGGGGTTTTCGAAGAATCCTCAAAGGAGTTGGAAGGTGAAAAATATCCAACCCTGCATTTGGTTCTTCCCCATGTCCTCAGACTAAAGGATACTTGTTTAAGTAATGTAAGCCAATTCAAAGAGAAGCTAAATGCTTTATTGCACACCACTGTTTTGAATAATCTTACAACTCACAAGCTAGCTGTATTTCTATTCCCCCCAGCGAACAAGTTAATATCATTTAGCGATAATGATAAGCTGCTCATAAGAAACGAATGCGAAGCACAAATGACGAGCTACGTTGATGAGATAGCCGACCAAGACAATCAAAGTACATCGGCAAATCCTCCCACTCGCAAATCCCATCTCTTTACAGCATTCTTGCAGCCTAATCAAATTTCAAACGAGAAAGATAAGGTTATTAATGAGCTTAGTAAATACGAATCGACTGATGTCATATATCACGATGAATTCAATGTGCTGCAGTGGTGGCAGCTACATCAATTAGAATTCCCTTTACTCAGTAGTGCGGCTTCAGAAAGAGTTTTCTCCAAAGCTAGACACTTAATATCAGAGAAGCGGAGTGCAATCGGTTGCAATTCATTTTCGGTCCACCAGATAATGTTTTTGCACAATAATATGGATATAAATTTAATAAATTAGTATTTTATTTACTATTTGTATTTTATGTAAATATCCTCTTTAACATAAATTTACATTAATAAAGTGCGAATTTCAAAATTTTTCTCAGAATTCTGTTTTAAGCGGTATTTATTACTGTAAAAAATTTAAGTAATAAGTAAAGCGGTACTTATTACTGTAAAATTTTTTAAGTAATAAGTAAAGCGTTACTTAATACTGTAAAAATTTTAAATAAGCAGTAAAGAAGGTAAAATAATGAATTACTACTGGTACTTGAAATTGCCCATCTATGATATGTGCCTAGTGACTTCAGATGAGGTACAGAATACAACCAAGAAAAAGTACATTGTATATATGTATATGTGTGTATGTATATATTTTAATAAAATAAATATTTACTATTATAGTTGTAGTAATAGTATTTGGCTGATATACTAATTATATATGAATTTAGGTATGAGCTAGTATCCAATGCTACAATTTTACTATGTATTTCTTATTTCGCATTTATTTAGTAAAGCGCTTTATGTATTTATGTATGTACATATGTATGTACATATGTATGTATACTATTATAATTCCTATTTTACTCGCATTCGTTACGTAAGTACATACATACATAGCTCAGTTGCATGTTTCAAGCCTTCCGAATCTATTGCCTTTCGAATCTATTGCCTTTCGAATCTATTGCCTTACGAATCATTTGTCATTCAACTCAATTGCTTTTCAAGTTATGAGTGAATGAGGGCATATCTCTTTTTGTTGACGTGCAGTGCAGAAACACTTACGCTCTATTTACAAGCTCTTTCGCTCACATGTTGAGCCAATGTTATGCAGATCGGCTCACGCCGTTTTATGCAAGTGGCTTACATTGTCAAATGAGTGAATCGTTGCAGGGGTTTAGTTGATACATGGGTTTATAAAGGGGCCAGATAAAAACTTTTTTAACGATGTCTTTGTCGAATTTTTTGTGGCATGAGTCCACACAAGGACATAAAACAGAAAACATAAAGTTGTGGAAATGGGCGTGGCACCGCCTCTACGAGATATTACGACGAAACTTAGTGTGCACACTTTTACCGCTTGTCGCAATACACGTGCATAATTTGAGCGAAATCACCTTTAAAAAAACTTCTCAAACTCGCTTTGGAAATTTGTAATGTGACATATTTGTCATAAAGGGATGAAATTGTACGGCACCCGGTTTAGAGTATAAAACTGAACTTAGCCTTCTCAATTAAAAGCTATCGTACAAGAAACCCCCAATCATATGAATTCATTTATTTTTTAAGTAAGCAAAAGTCACTAGTAAAATCTTCTAGTTATAAAATTTGTACTTACAGAGAACTGAAAGCTGTACAGTCGACCGCATTGGCATGTCCGGAGGTATCGCCTTGTGTGTGGCTTGGCAAGTATATTCTGTATAATCATCACCGGAATTTGGTTTTATTTTTAACGTTGACTTTGTGGTAAAACGCTTTTGCAAAGTTTCTTGAATATTATCAACTCGATTTCCTGAAAAGGTGAAATATATAGAAAATAACCAGACTTAATCATAATATGTACTACACCTTTTCCAGTTTAAGTTCAGAAAGTTACAATTGAAGTTCAGAAAATTACAATTGAAGTTCGGAATTTCCAATTGAAGTTCAGAAAGTTACAATTGAAGTTCAGAAAATTACAATTTAAGTTCAGAATTTCCAATTGAAGTTCAGAAAGTTACAATTGAAGTTCATAAAATTACAATTGAAGTTCAGAATTTCCAATTGAAGTTCTGAAAGTTACAATTGAAGTTCAGAAAATTACAATTGAAGTTCAGAATTTCCAATTGAAGTTCAGAAAGTTACAATTGAAGGTCAGAAAATTCCAATTGAATTTCAGAAAATTACAATTGAATTTCAGAAAATTACAATTGAAGTTCAGAAAATTCCAATTGAAGTTCAGAAAATTACAATTGAAGTTCAGAAAAGTTACTCATAAGCCCTATGTACATAGTGTCTCGGTTGCAGGAAATTTATATGGATTTGTTTGAAGATTTAATAAAAATGTAAATTCTCGTGTCTTTAGCGCCCTTCGTTGTACATATGTAGATGCATTTTTCAAACTTTTCAATTGCATAATAGTGTTTTCAGACAAAGATGATTTGTATGTTCATTTCGCATCATAAAACATGTAAACACTACGGCATGGTATCTCTAAGGCAGCCGCGTTCTTACATACTTGTTATTTACATATGTATTTATTCCGAAATAATGGATTTTATGTAAATAATTAATTTATTTGCTTATATGTATGCAATTCCGAAAATATTTAGCTTCATTGTTCATGAAAAGTAAATAACATCAGTTTCACTCCATGTGAATGCGCGAACATTTTTATCATATACGGTTTCGATTTACACCCATTGCTTGATGCACTTTCTTGCAACCAATGACAAAATTTCTGCATATATAGACGTTTGTTTCAAGCCCTATAAAACATATATGCGATTAATCGAATTAAAAATGCATCTACCCCGAAGGGCGTTAAAGATACGAGAATTTACATTTTTATTAAATCTTCAAACAAATCCATACAATTTTCCTACAATCGAGATACCAGGGCGTATGAGTAACTTTTCTGAACTTCAATTGTAATTTTCTGAACTTCAATTGTAACTTTCTAAACTTCAATTGTAATTTTCTGAACTTCAATTGTAATTTTCTGAAATTCAATTGTAATTTTCTGAACTTCAATTGTAACTTTCTGAACTTCAATTGGAAATTCTGAACTTCAATTGTAATTTTCTGAACTTCAATTGGAATTTTCTGAACTTCAATTGGAAATTCCGAACTTCAATTGTAATTTTCTGAACTTCAATTGTAACTTTCTGAACTTAAACTGGAAAAGGTGTAGTTTATAAACAGCAATAATTTCCCACTCGCAATGCTATTTATTGAGTTCATAAACAGAGCTTTTGAAACTCGCCCGGTACAAACAGTTCGATTTCTCACACATATACCAGTTTTTCAAATACAAGCTTCTGCTTTTGTTTAGTAATTAACCACACAATATTGATGTACTCGAAACTTTGTTTGGTAACCTTTTGGTTTGTCTGTAAATTGTACAGATTGATACAATTGATTGATTGATTGCAGTCCCGTGCAAACCATGTCAAAAATTACATTTTTAATTCTTTTGAAATAATCCTATTTCTAATATTTTTGTTCTTTGAATAAAGCTTGATATTGCTACCATATTTACTTTCTTATTTTATTCTAATAAAATTTAGCTAAAATTTTACCTGGTTCGCATAAACCAAGATCATGGTGAACCAGCCCTGCCCCACACACACATAATGTTCTTAAGATTTTTCACACATACAAAAATAGGTCATATTGCAAGAAAATTGTACATTTCCAAGCAGGTATTTATTTACATTGGGATGTATAATTTTATATTATTTCGTTTCATACTAAACATTTATTTCTACTATGAATTTAAATTTTTGAATTAGTCTCCAAAATGACTATCATACACCCTATTGTGCGGCATGAGCTTTTCCTGGAAAAATATGAGAACACCACTATAGTACATAAATATTTATAATTACCTTCCTTAAATTCGACGTTTGCACGATACCAAATAATTTGAGCTGCTGGTTTCGCGTTTACCACAAGGCAGGTTAGCGATAAATCTTGGTTCTCCCTCACTTCCACCTTAGAGTTATGGGCATACCCCTGTATTTCAATGGATTCAGGTGGAGCTATAAATACAAGCAAAATATATTGATTAGATTTTTATATCTTGTGATTATACTGCCCAACAAAATTTTTGCAACAGAAACAAACAAGGTAATTTTCCTTAAGAGGACGTCGTAAAGTACAAGATTTAATATCACATTATTACTAGGGTGTAGTGGGTAGTGTGCTCACCTACCATACCAGAGCTCTTGGGTTCTAATCCCAGGCGGGACAATCACCAAAAAATTTGTATAATTAATTATAACCCTATTATTGAGTTTTTTGAAATAGCGTTTACTCCTCGGCAGGGGCAACATACCCTCCGAGGGTATTTCTGCCATGAAAATGGTTCTCACAAAAAAATTACACCTGAAAGGGAACACGCCCAAATACAGCAAATACAAAATAGCACAAAAGTAATCACTTATTTAGCCATTCACTGCGGGCGAATTTGTTTGAAAATTTTCGCGGTATCAGCTGTTCAGGTGGGCAGTTGGCAATATTCCGAACAGCCTTGCCAACCAATCTTCAGTAGCTGCAACTGACTGATAGATGGCGCTGCACTAAGCAAAGATCCGCACTTCCATGGATCTGCACTATAAATAAATAAATAAAAATAAAGTGAAATTATATAAAATCAAATAAAATAAAATAAAATAAATTAAATTAAAATAAAATAAAATAAAATAAAGTGGAATAAAATAAAGTTAAATAAAAACAAAATAAAACAAAACAAAATAAAATAAAATAAAATAAAACAAAATAAAATAAAATATAATAAAATATAATAAAATAAAATAAAATAAAATAAAATAAAAAAAAAATTAAGTAAAATATAAAATAACATTAATTAAAATAAAATAAAATAAAATAGAATAAAATAAAATAAAAGAATAAAATAAAATAAAATAAAATAAACTAAAATAAAAAAAAACAACAAATAAACAGAAAGTTCTTAAATGAGTGCTCCAGGCACTCTCTCCACCAATAGCACATTGAGGAATAATGCGTACTTCACATTGAGGTACAGTACAAATGAAAACAACCTAAAGGTCTCTAAAGATAACACAAGCGATCAAAGAGCACGATCTTGTTCTCCAGCCATCCCAGGCAATGTTGCACAATTTCCCCAAATTCAACCCTCAGGGAATATAAATCAATCCACAGCTGCTACTAACAAAACGAGCAGTGAAATGCAGAAAGTGGGTGGAAAGGTTCAGACCGGAATGGACCGCTATATCTTAGTAAAAAGAAAGCGGTCCCCGGAGAAAAGCGTTAAGCCTAATAAGGTTTTAAAAAATTCCATGATGAAAGAACCATCTAAAGATGTAGCACTGACTAACAACAAATTTAGTCTCCTTGCCCAAAATGAAGAGAAGACTCCCGAAGTACCGCAAAAAAAAATCCAAACCTCCACCAATTTATCTGAGAGAACCAAGTTCTGGTATACTTGTGAATAAATTGGTAGCATTAATAGGGGAAAAGAACTTCCATATTGTACCTCTTAAAAAGGGATATATCCAGGAAGTGAAAATCCAAACTTACAGCGAGGAATACTTCCGAAAAGTAACTAACGATTTTGAAAATAACAAAAGGTCATTTTATACATTCCAATTTAAGAGTAGCCACGGCTTATCTGTTGTGTTGAAAGGAATAGAAAGTTCCGTGAATCCCATTGAAATTGAGAATGCTTTAAAAGAAGAAGGATTTAAAGTACGATATGTACACAATATAAAAAATAAATCAAACATACCACAGCCAATGTTTCGAGTGGAAATAGAACCCGAGTTCCAACTCTTAAAGAAGGGAGATGTACATCCCATATACAACCTACGGTACCTTCTGCACCGTCGTATCTCGGTGGAAGAACCACACAAACGCGTGGGCCCTGTACAATGCCACAACTGTCAGGAGTTTGGACACACTAAGCGGTACTGTACCTTGCCTAGTGTTTGCGTTATCTGTGGGGATTTACATACCTCCAAGGATTGTGTGAAAGCAAGAGACAACTCGCAATTAAAGAAATGTAGGAATTGTGGAGAAAATCACACTGCAAATTACAGAGGCTGCTCGGTGTATACTTCCTTAAAGGAAAAGGGCACTAAGAAAACCACTAGCGCCGCCTTGATCCCAAAGACTCAACTAGTCCCAAAACCCCAAAATAATCCAAATACGGTCAATAATAATATTCGTCGGTACCATTTCAGGACATATTCCCAAGCCCTCAAAGGTATAGAGGAGCCTGAAACGCAGGAGACTCCCACTTCACCTACAAACTTGGAAAAAACCTTAAACAGTTTTGTGCGAATGATGCAAGATCATATGAAATCAATGCAAAATATGATGCAAGAATTAATTAGGAACCAAAATCTCCTATTACAAACAATCTTAACAAAACCATGAATTCACTCAATATAGGTTTTTGGAATGCTAACGGCCTAAGCCAACACCGGAATGAACTCCAAATATTTCTAGAAAGACAGCAGATAGACATAATGCTAGTCTCTGAAACTCATTTAACGGTCTTTAATAATTTTAGTATTGACGGCTTTGCGTTCTACGACACCAAGCACCCTGAAGGTAAAGCTAGAGGTGGAACCGGAATACTTATCAGAAAACGGATTAAGCATCATCTAATGGGAGATTATTGCAGGAATTATATACACTCAACATCAGTGCACGTAGAAGATAGCTCTGGTGGGCTCACTGTAAGGATCCTCCATATACTGTCCTCCCCGTTTCAATATAACAGAATCCCAATTTACTGAATTCTTTACCAAGTTGGGCCCACGGTTTCTTGCAGCGGGCGATTATAACGCTAAACATACATTTTGGGGCTCCAGACTGATAACACCAAAGGGAAGAAACCTATTCAAAGCAATTTTAAGCAATGACCTAGACATTATTTCCATTGGTCAGCCAACATATTGGCCTACTGATAGAAGCAAAACTCCCGACCTAATAGATTTTGGTGTAACTCGTGGAATCGAAAGACAATTAATTAAGATAAAATCGGCTTTCGATCTATCATCTGATCACTCTCCTTGTGTTACCACTATTGATATAATCCCATCTTACAACGAATTGAATTCGAGCTTAACCAATAAATTTACAAACTGGCTTAAGTACAAAAAATTTATCAGTTCTCATACCAACTTAAATTCAAGCCTTAAATCAGCAGCCGAAGTAGACTCCGCGATTACTGACTTCACAAATGTCCTTCAAGTAGCAGCAAATGTATCAACGCGCCCACAGCCTAACACTACCCAGAGGAGTGTCCCTAACTATTTCAAAGGAAACGATATCACCGATCTCATCCACAAGAAAAGGAAAATTAGGAAAGACTGGCAGAGGTTACGCTCGCCAACTTTGAAATACGAACTGAAAAAATGCACGAAAGAGCTCCAGATGCTATTGCAGGATAAAAAAGAAGCAGATTTCCAAAACAGAATTAAGTCCTTGACAGCCACATCTTCTACAGACTACTCACTGTGGCGGTCAATGAAAACTTTCAAAAGGCCAGTTTTGCAGGATCCTCCAGTACGAATCGAAAACGGTGACTTTGCTCGAAGCGACCAGGAAAAAGGAACCGCATTTGCAGCCCACCTTTCGCGGGTATTTACTCCTAATCCAGGGAGTAATTTCCTCCCAGACCATGCCCTTCGCTTACCAACAGTCTCTCTCCAATTCAATATAAATGACCTGAATAATGTTATCTGTAACGACATCCAGAAAAATAAGGCACCCGGACACGACAGAATAACCGGTGAAATGGTAAAACAACTCCCTCCAGTTGCTACCAAGTTATTATTATACGTTTACAATAGTCTCCTGCGACTAAACTACTTTCCTGAATCTTGGAAACTTTCCGAAATCATTATGATTCCAAAACCAGGGAAAAACCCAACCCTGTTAAACTCTTATAGGCCAATTAGCTTAATTTCAATATTTTCCAGCAAGTGCATAGAATAGTAACTCAAATACGGTCGGCTTTTTAAACCAAAAAGTATTGCACTGCACTGTTCCTAGACATAGCACAAGCTTTCGACAAGGTATGGCTAGAAGGACTATTATTTAAAATAAGACGTACACTTCCGTACAATATATGCCTTATTTTAGAGAACTTTCTAACGGGAAGAAAGTTTCGAGTAAGGCAAAAAAGTTATGCCACTGAAAGCTATCCAATCTTCGCAGGAGTTCCACAAGGTAGTGTTTTGGGACCCATTTTATATTTAATATTCACAAGTGACTTGCCCACTAATGAAAATCTTGTTACTTCAACATTTGCGGATGACACAGCAATACTTAGTGTGCACTCAAATCCCTCAACGGCTGCCAGACGGTTGCAAAGCCATCTAAGAATTGTAGAACAATGGCTTTCAGATTGGAGAATTAAGGTCAATGAATCTAAGTGTGTACAAGTCACTTTTACTCTGAAAAAAGATACCTGCCCCTCTGTCTCAATTAATGGCAAAATAGTAACCCAAAAAGATTACGTCACCTACCTTGGTGTTACCTTAGACAGAAGGCTTACCTGGAAATATCATATTGATAATAAGATAATGCAAGCAAAGCTGAAAATAAGCAATTTACAAAATCTAAATTAAGCCTAGACAACAAAATACTTTTATTTAATATGGTGATAAAACCATCCTGGATATATGGAATACAGCTTTGGGGCTCAGCATCCAAATCTAGTCTAGAATGAATACAAAGGCTACAATCTAAGACATTAAGATCAATATGCCGGGCGCCTTGGTACGTGAAAAATTCCGCTATACACAGGGATCTAAAGATTAACACAGTTGTTGAAGAAGTAAGAAATATACAAACTAACTACACCACTAGACTAGGCAATCATCCAAACATACTGGCTAAAAGCCTGCTAGAACAGAGATACCCCAGGCGGTTAAAGAGAAAGGATATCCAGCTAAATTGTGACCAAGGCTAGAGCCACTAAAATTAAAACTTCGAAGAGCCTATCCTATTAGGCCGTAAAACCTGTAAATTACAAAAAGCAGCTTACTGAAATTCCTTCCATTCAGAAAGCTACAACAGCATTTACTAATACACATGTATAACATATGTATGATTGTGTTCCGGACGAGCCTATCCCATTAGGATGTAAAAATTCCTAAGTTCATACACGCAGCTTATTGGAATTCCTTCCATTCCGAAAGCTGCAACAGCACTTACTAATGCAACACACGATTGTGTCATCGATAAGCCTGTCCTGTCAGGCCATATGAACTTTTAATACTATACAATCAGCTGCTTGGAATTCCATTCCATTCCGACGGCATAAATACATATATAATGAAAATGAATAACATAATGAACGAATATAAAACAAAATAACGTACATACTCTTAGTAAAAACAAAAACATTCACATACACATAATAAATGTATTCATAAGTATTTACTTTATATCAAATAAAATAAAATTTTCATCCATATGTTATTTGAAGCAGTGGCAACGAATAACGTCATTGTATTCTAGGTTAAGATTCTATAAAAATTGTCATATTCTCCAAGAATGATACAATAAAACTATATCCGAGAAAAGAAAACAAAAAAAAAAAAAAAAAAAAAATGCATTCGCCGTTCGAAACCGGCATAGAACTGTAGGTCCACCCAATTAGTAGAAAAAACAAAAAAAAAAAAAAAAGGAGCACGCTGCGAGTTGGGAGAGGAGCTCGGGTTTAAAATCGTCAGAGTTATATCAGCGCCAGTGTATTATATATGTATTACAATTAAAATGACATAATCATCAGAATAACGGTTATCATACACGAGCGATATGTATGCGCGTTTAAACGATTTGCATGAAATGCAAAAAAGTTATTTTTTTTTAAACCGCAATAGTGAAATTGTAAGATTCTTAATATGATGTTGTAATACCTGCACCTGATTTGTTTTTATAAAATTCACTCAATCATTAGGTAAAAAGTGGCCAAATGTTCAAAAAACGCTTATTTCTAAAAGACTGTAACTTATGTACATATGTATATATTCTATCGTGTTCGGCCTTGTCATTACGTCGGTGATGGGCACGAAGCTGCTCATGAGCACGTCACTGTCGCAGATCCATATATGTATACTGACGCGACGCACAGTGGTTCGGCTCCATACATTTTGCGGAAAAAAATAGAAGGAGTGGTCCTAGGCCATTGAAATTTTGGACAGGGGTTATATGTTAGCTAATTAAGAAATTTTCAAAAAATCGTTGAAATCGGTCAACCCCTAGGGAACCTTCCTTGGACCTTTAAAAAAAATGATTTAAATACAAATTTTAGTTTCAGCTAAAAAAAATAAGATATCTTCACGAAACTTGGTACATGAGTTACCCTAACTAAAGGCATTGACAGTACCAAGAATTGTTGAAATCGGCCACTCCCTAGGGGTACCTCCCCTGGACCTATAGTAAAAATTTTTAAAGAAAAATTTTAATTTCAGCTCAAAAAATTAAGATATCTTCACGAAACTTGGCGCATAAGTTACTGTCATGAAAGATATCGACAATACCAAATATAAGCGTGATTGGCAAACAACCACGCCCACTTTTCCTACACCTTTTATTCAAAAACAAATGAAGATATACATTTTCAGTAACTTAAAAGAGCCCTTGTAAAAATTTGATGTACTTAATGATTATATTTAAAATACATATAATCGAAAATATAACAATGTATGTATATATGGAAAGAAAAAAAAACAAATATAAGGAAAATGTTTAATGATTTAGCATATCCTTGACAACAGGATCCAATTCCACACACTTTTTGTTGGGTTGTCGTCTTATGGACTTTATATAATGATCAGAACTTGCCAGTAATCGATTAATAACATCTGTATTGGTAGAAATTCTATCACTTTTCCTAGAAAACATAAGCCTAGAAATCATAAGCCCCATTTACTAGTAAGGGTTAACTCAGAACATGATAAGGAGTTCAATTTTTCTGCTGAGAAAGTATCAATAAGTCTTCTTGTTGTGTGATCAAGTAAACTTTGCAAATTAACAGCAGCATATGTTTCTGTTCCTACAATTTCGTCGGGATAACATTTTTTTTCATCTAATATCTTAAAATAAGCTAGTAAAATGTTTAAACAAATGTGTTTGTTGCTATTGTTGTTTGCAAACCGCAATTTTATGACGAATGTGTTTATCGTTATTTTTGTTTGCATTACCATTGATTCTAACAAATTAGGTGTATAATTTACCAATCTGCATTTTTATCTAATCCTCTCTGTGCCTTCATATTCGTAAACAAAAAAATTTCACCTAAGATGTAAACGTTAATATATACGCATGAGCCTAAAAGCATGCTACGTTTTATCAATTTTGTCAAAATTTGATGGGACTTTCGACATTTAAATCAAGTTTACATCGATTGGGGAAAATATGGGAAAAATTTTTAACAGAAATCGATAGAAGGCATTCCAAACTTTCATTTTATTACAGTTAGCGAGTGTAGCACGCTGTAGCACACCAACTTTTTGTCCATCGAAGTTAGAAAAGGTAGCATTTTGAAGTACCATTGTTGCAGGCCTATACTTTTTTTTTAAATTGGGCGATTGCACTGATTTTTTCTTTAGTTATTCAAGGAAGTGCTATATTTTGTTTTAAACTCACCACAGGGACAATATAGATATAAGTTATAAGGCAAATTTATAGCTAAAGTTAGCAAAAATTTCAAGCAGTTTTTGTTGAATAAAATTTTTTTGACTTCTGATACCATTATTTTGTAAAAAAAATCAACTTTTTGCAAAGTAGTCATGAATTGTTCATATTTGGACATTTTTTTATAAGACTACATCATTAGAATCTGAAAATTAGGTATTGAAAAAAATGAATTTTTTCCGCGGCTGAAGCGCGTTGTTTGAAAGCAAAACAATATATACGGTTAACAAAAACTAAAATATATAAATTGTTTTATATCTTTAAACCTTAAACAGATCCAACGTCGAGTGAAATATCGTCCGGTCGTAGCGTTCTATCAACATTTACAAACATGACCAGATATGAGATAAATGGAAAAATTTCAACGACTATTTCCAGCGAAGGTTGTGTATAGTTATTTCCCGAAAAACCATTTTCGATCATTAGCACCCTTTTCGGCAGTGGATGCTCCCCTCGGGGATCGAACCCGTGATACATTCCATCTTCAGCTGCAATGTGCGAACGCTTTTACACGCTCGACCACTGAAGCTCTGTGAAAGCTGTTGAATTTTTGCCACTTTTGCCTTATTCATATTCGTGAAGCAGCTATACAGCAGCTTTTGGAGGATGGCTCCGTGTGTAGAAGTCCACGTAAGTGGGGAAAGCTTCTGACTGCCATCCACCTGGGGGTGGCCAGAGCGATTCTTTTGCATGCTGAGCAAGCAGCTCACGACTTCCGCGCAGTGTCCTCTGGATAGCCACCGAACACCCGTTTGGTGGTGAAGTAAAGTGAGAAGGCGACAACTCGACAAGGCCACTCCGACATATTCGGTTTAAGGGCTTGTTGAGGGGAATATCTGCAGCGTCTGTTCACCAGAAAGTGCGGCTGCGAGCGGGCGTCTGTCTTGGAGCAAGCGGCTCGCTATATAAACGTGTAACAATATACAACTCCCGCAGGGCGGGTTGTGCGTCGGGCTTGGGACCCACCACGTAAAAAATCCTATCCAATGAAAAATCCAACAATTCCTAGGATGATGTCCTCGGAAGAGTTCAAGCTGACATCACCGCCATACAAGAGATGCGGTGGAAGGGGCAAGGCAAGAAGAAATGCGGGCCTTGCGCTATATACATATTACAGTGGCCATGCAGAGGAGCGTATATTTGGTGTTGGTTTTGTGGTGGGAAAGAGACTCAGCCGCCGAGTACTGTCGTTCACGCCAGTGAACGAGCGTCTAGCCACCATCCGTATCAAAGCGAGATTTTTCAACATATCTCTCATCTGCGCCCACGCCCCAACGGAAGAGAAGGACGATGCGATCAAAGACACTTTCTATGAGCAGTTAGAGCATGCCTACGACCGCTGCCCCCGTCACGACATTAAGATTGTGCTTGGCGATTTTAATGCCAGGGTGGGTAAGGAAGGTATCTTTGGCAGCACAGTCGGAAAATTCAGTCTCCACGACGTTACCAGTCCCAATGGGACGAGGCTGATCAACTTCGCCGGGTCACGAAACATGGTCATTAGCAGTACCAGATTCCAGCACAAAAATACACCAAGCCACATGGCTGTCCCCTGATCGAAAAACGCGAAATGAAATTGATCACGTCATGATCGACGGCAGACACAGCTCCAGCATCCTAGATGTGCGCACAATCCGTGGTCCCAATGTCGACTCCGAACACTATCTTGTAGAAGCCAAGGTACGCACCCGCCTCTGTGCAGCAAAGGATGTGCCAACAGGGCAGCAAGGAAAGTTTGAAGTCGAAAGGTTGCACATGACGCAGATAGCCAATGAATACACCACTCGGCTCTCACTCCTGCTCTCTGAGAGCAATCCTTCACCAAACGGTGTATCTGAGGAATGGGAACACATCGCTCGTTCACTTCGTATCGCCGCTGAGGAATCTATAGGATACAAGCGAGCCCACAAAAACACCTGGTATGACAAGGAATGTCGCGATGCCTCGGAAAGAAAGACCGCCGCCTACAGGGCTACATTGTGTGCAGGCGCAACGCGAAGCGTATGGGAGTGTTATCGAACGGCGAGGAAGGAAGAGAGGCGCCTTTTTCGAAAGAAGAAAAGGGAGGCTGAAAGGCGCGAGTGTGAAGAGCTTGAGATGCTGGAGGGTAGGAACGATTCTCGAAAATTCTATCAAAAAATCAGGCGGATGACTGAAGGTTTCAAGACCGGGGGAAATTCCTGCCGGAATGATAACGGCGATCTAGTAACTGATGTCCAGAGCATACTTAAGTTGTGGAGGGATCACTTCTCCTCCTTGCTAGATAATGGCAACAGTGAAATTCCTGAAGGAGAAGATGTACGACCCGAATCCCCAATAGCAGATGATGGTAGACATGTTCCACCACCCGACCATGACGAAGTGCGAATAGCAGTATCTCGGCTTAAGAATAATAAAGCGCCGGGCACTGACGGCTTGCCAGCCGAGCTATTCAAACATGGTGGCGAAGAGTTGATAAGGAGCATGCATCAACTCCTATGCAGAATATGGTCGGACGAGCACATGCCCGACGATTGGAACTTAAGTGTGCTCTGTCCAATCCACAAAAAAGGAGACTTCACAGTACGCGCCAATTATCGTGGGATAAGCCTCCTGAATATCGCATATAAGGTCTTAGCAAGTGTATTGTGCGAAAGGCTGAAGCCCATCGTCAACAATCTGATTGGACCTTATCAGTAGGGAAGCTAAAAATATGCAAATGCATATTGCATATGCAAATGCATATTTAGACCTAAAATGCATATTTACGGTCAAAATGCATTTCGTGCTTATTTTGGCATATTTTGGCACTTATCGAAAAATATTAAGCTGGCAACATCTTATCTGGTTAATTCAGATAGTTGCTTATTCATACAAACAAGGCTATGGCTTTGTTCAGAAACTAGGTTTGAAGAGCAATCTGATTTTGTAGTAGAATCAGAGCGTTCATAAACGTAAATTTTGCATGAAGCGTCGCTCATCACAATCATCAAAAAAATAATTACTGCCACTGTTGCGTTTCATGCTGCGTTTCTGAACATATTCACCATGCAACTGAGCTAAGTCACAAGTTAGTCAGCTTTTGTCATGACTAAAAATAAACTAAGAATTTGAGTCGCTTTAGCAAATTCAACAACCAAAAGAGCGAATATGACAAAAAAATGAGCAAATACAGCAACCAAAACAACCAAAAAACCCAGTATTTGCCATAAAAGGTTGGTTGCAAAACTATTTTCTTAGACTAGTTGGTGAAACCGAAAAGTAAGTTAGCCCCAAATCTGGGCTAACTTAAGTCAAAACTTTAATAATAATAATAATAATACAATGGCGCTATTATAACTCTGACGAGTTTTATGGCCGAGCTTCTCTCCCAATTCGAGGTGTGCTCCTTTTTGTTTTTCCTACAAATTGGGTGGACCTACAGTTTTATGCCGGCTCCGAACGGAAATACACTCGGAGGGTATGCCGCCCACTGTCGAGAGGTGACCGCTGCTCTTAAAAATCCAATAATTGGTTTTTTACTAATTAGAAAAATTTTTTTGGTGTTTGTCCGGACTGGGGTTTGAACCCGAGACCTCTGGTATAGTAGGCGAGCACTCTACCCACTGCACCACAGCGGCCACAGCGGTCAAAACTTAGTTTTAGCTTTAGTCACGTTGGTGTAACCGGGCCTAAGTTCTTGTATGCTGATCAGAGCCTCGAAGCAAACCCAGAGTAAAAAAAAAACGTTACTCGATGCTACACGGTTAATATTAATCGTTTTCCCATATAAGAGCTTTTTCTCGGAAAACCGCCAAAAATTCACACTGGAAAATATAGTAAAGCATAAAATAGTTCAATGCAAGCCTGTGCAATATTAATGGAATGGTTTCGTTTGCTTTGTAAAAAGATCTCATGTGTTTACATAAATACAAATCTAAAATTAATTTAAAGTATTATATAGTATTTAAAAACAAATTTTTTAAATGGGGAAAATGTGAATTGTACGTTACAGTTCTTACATTATTATTGTTTTGCAAAATTCGTTAAATAAAAATCTAAGGTTGAAATGAAATACATACTTTTTTTGAGCATATTTCAGATATTTTTTAGGCATATATGCATATAATGAGATTTTTTCGTGCATATTTACGAGCATATTTCAGATATTTTTCGGGCATACTAGCATGCATATATTGAAATTTTTCGTGCATATTTTTAGCTTCCCTACTTATCAGTGTGGCTTCAGACCTGGTAAATCTACCATCGACCAGATCTTCACAATACGCCAAATACTTGAAAAAACCCATGAAAAAGGAACCGACACACACCATCTCTTTGTCGATTTTAAAGCCGCTTTTGATAGCACGAATAGGAATTGCCTATATGCCGCAATGTCTGAATTTGGTTTCTCTGCAAAACTTATACGGCTATGCCAAATGACGTTGAATAACACCACCAGCTCCGTCAGAATTGGGAAGGACCTCTCCGAACCGTTCGAGACCAAACGAGGTTTCAGACAAGGTGACTCCCTTTCGTGTGACTTCTTCAATTTGATGCTGGAAAAGATAATACGAGCTGCAGAACTTAACCATACAGGAAGCATTTTATACCACAAGAGTGTACAACTGCTGGCGTACGCCGATGATATCGACATCATTGGCACTAACACTCGCGCGTATGTTCTGCCTCCTCCAAGCTGGATAAAGAGGCTAAGAAAATGGGTTTGGCGGTTAACGAGGACAAGACGAAGTACCTCCTGTCATCACACAAAGAAACAGCACGCCTTGGCAGCCACGTCAATTTTGATAGCTACAAATTCGAAACTGTTAAGGACTTCGTCTATTTGGGAACCAGCATTAACCCGGATTTTACCAGAACTTTTTTGTTTCAGATTTTTATAAAAGTATTACACCAATAAATTTCGACCTCCTGAGCATGAAAATGAAATCCGTTTTCCAATACCTTGTCGTACTTTTCCGGAAAATGTGAAAAACTAGCGTTACCATATGGTAGCCGTGGGTCGTCTAGGGTACAGGTTTTTGTTTAAAGGGAAATTATATTTGGAAACATTTTTTTTTAAATTAAAAAAAAAAAATTTAAATTAACTTTATTGATATTTAAGTAGGTTTTAAGTAAAGTTATGCAAATAACATTTTTTTTTTAAATAATTCCATAGGGTAGGGTTGACCTATTCTGGCCAATAGCATATATTGCACTTTCTTCGCAAATATGCTTGATAAATAATAATAACTAAAAAACTTCTCAAATTGAACATGACGTAGAATATTACGACAATTTTCGTATTCGCCAGTGGAAAAATTGGAAGCGAAAATGGTGAAATATTCTTCAGCCATTCATCTTCTTGGACAAAATGGGGTAATGTCGAGCTACCAGCTATTACAACATCTTAGTCGCCTTTTAGTTAGGTCGGGAAAACATTATCTGGTTTACCCGCACATTCCTCTTCCGTATTATCTTCTCCAAAAATGTTGTAATATTGATGAGGCTCCATGTATGTACCTAAATGACAGTTAGTATGTCAATTAGTCCACCTTCGTCGAATGCCTTATCTTGATCTTGAATGAAATCAAGCATTTGTTGTAACGTTAAACCTCTAAAAGCAGAAAATTTATAAAATTCCAACAAATTAATAATATTACATTAGTTAAATTTACACAACGGCAGAGAAGCCCAATAAAAAAAAACCTGCACCCTAGACGACCCGCGGCTACCATATGGTAACGCCTTTATAAAAATGTAAAAAAATTTTGGAAAGAAGAATTTTTTCTTAAAAAACTAGTTTACATTACATAGATAATTTCATTAGCTTTCAAAAGGTAACGCCTTTATAAAAATGTAAAAAAATTTTGGAAAGAAGAATTTTTTCTTAAAAAACTAGTTTACATTACATAGATAATTTCATTAGCTTTCAAAAGGTGTAATTATTTGAACAATTTATTCCAAAAGTTATACAATATACTTATGTATATTTACCGACATGCCATATCTGAAAACGGAAATTTTCAGTACTAATTTTTGTCACCTCATTTTCACACGCCATAGCTTCGCCATTTGAGTATAGAATAACACGATCTTTACCTTTTTGCAAAGCTCCATTAATTTTTCATTGCAAATCGGCATTTTCCTGAAGTTTTTTCTTTTCCTTTTGTTTATCTTAATGTAAATGTAAAGGGATGTTTTGCGTTACCATATGGTGCTTGTGGGTTGATTCGGGTTAACACCAAGAATGATGACAGCACGGGGATCCAACGAAGAATCACGCTTGCAAATAAATGCTACTTCGGACTAAGTAGGCAACTGAAAAGTAAAGTCCTCTCTCGACAAACAAAAATCACACTCTACAGGACGCTCATCATTCCAGTCCTCATGTACGGCGCAGAAGCATGGACAATTTAAAAATCGGATGAGATGGCACTTGGAGTATTCGAGAGAAAAGTTCTTCGTAAGATTTATGGACCTTTGCGAGTTGGCGTGGGCGAGTATCGACGGAGATTTAACGATGAGCTGTACGAGCTTTACACAGACAACGACATTGTTCAGCGAATAAAGATCCAGCGGCTGCGTTGGGCAGGTCATGTCGTGAGAATGGACGAAGGCGCTCCGGCCAAGAAAGCATTTCTATCGAAACCCGCTGAACGCAAAAGAAAAGGGAGACCTCCACTGCGTTGGGAAAATCAGGTGGACAGCGATGCTGCCTCCCTAGGTGTTCCCAAGTGGCGCCATGCTGCACGAAACAGAAGCAATTGGCGCGCTCTGTTGGACTCGGCCAGAATCGTCTAGACGGTTAAGCGCCAATCAAGAAGAAGAAGAGCTGTACACTCAACATTCGCTGGAAATAGTGGTTGACTTTTTTCCATTTACCCCCGAAAATAAATTATTTGGAATTTGATTTAAAAAAATATTGTTTCTTCTTTCTTACAAATGCATTTTTGAAGTATATACGTACATACAAATATTAAAAAGTGCTTTAAAACCAATAATAGGAAAATGATCATTAATTCCAAATCCAAACAAAAACAAACACGTTAGTTTGGTGCAATTACAGCCCTGCATCGAAAGTCCAAACTAGTCAGTCAACCTACCAGTTAACTGACTAGATAAATTATGGGAGTTGCCCAACTAGATTCATAGGGGACAAATTGAGATTAGTTATGAAACAAGAAGTTTTGCCAAAAAAAGGGTTTTAAATTAAAAACGAATGTATCCGGGGCTTCTGGAGGTTGCAATGAACACGTATGCAGTAAAAGTAAAGCAACTTCTTTATTGTTGTTGTAGTATTCGAACCCTGCGTAGTAGGCCCCTTGTAGATTTAGTTGGTTGCAAATTGTTAGATCATTAAATCAGGTGAAACCACAAATATAACATAGTTTGAGATGTTAATATAGCCCAGTATATTAGATACTACTTCAGCCATAGAAAAAAGTACATGATATGTTTGTATAAAGTCAGAAAATCATCAATATAAATGTCAAGCTTAGAATGATCAACGTGTTACTTATCAGGGTTCGGATTTGCCTCATTTTGGCTCCTCACTCACACATGCTTCACTCATGAGGGTGCAGCTGCATGAGTGGTCTCTGAGCGTATAAACAACAGAGGCCACACATTACCGTGAGCGCTCTGCGTGAGTGGCAGCAGAGTGTGCAGCCAAAATGAGGCACGCTAGTAACCAGTGATGCCGAAATTGGGCCTTTCGGACCAAATCTGGTCCGATAAATTTACTTTGGTCTGTTGGGCGGCTAAAATCAATTTTGGTCCGATTTGTAATATGAATATTTTTAGTGGAGACAATTTCTCGGACGCTAAACGTTTTATCTTTCCCGTGTAAAGTTCTTTTATTGTCCTGTGAGTTAGTGTCCTGTGAGTTAGTGAAACACACTACACGCATATCTGTTAGAGTTGGGAAATTTAGCTCACTTTGTTGAGCGCTCAATTGGTGAGCGCTCTCTTCAGTGAACTAGTTCACTTTAGTGACTGCATAGGCTATCCAGGAAGGAAGTCCCAAGAAAGCGTTGTCTGCCGCTGTTAAGAGCCGAGAAAAGCAGTGGCAGATGAGGTGTTCGATTGTCTCCTCGCCTCATCAACTTTCAAGCTTATGCAGCATCTGCGGTAGGGTGCACCTAGCATCTCTGCGTGTTTCCCGATGAGGCAGTGTCCTGTGAGTACCACCACAAGGTTCGAGATGTCATCTCTCCTTAGAGTACTTATTTGATGGGATCGCTTTTGAACCCATTTCTGCCAGATTTGCCTTGATGTTCGACATACTGGCTTCTGTTGCCATCTATCGCTTGCTAGTTTATAGACATGCTGTTTAAGAATTAGCTTGTTTGTGGCTAAGGCATACCTATGCCTTATGGAAGAACCTGCTCGGTAGTGCCCTGCCTCGCAAGTTCATCCGCCCTACAATTGCCATTGATATCCCTATGTCCCGGGACCTACACGAGGTGCAGACAGGTTTGTTTGGCCATCTTCTTTACAGATCGGCGACAGTCTAGTGTTAGTTCTGAATTAAATGAGTGGGAGTCAAGATTACTTAGTATGTACATATGTATTTAAAAATAAATGTGTAATTCCATTTTAAGTTGCCTTCTGATTTTTGGGCCTTTTTTGGCGGAATTGGGCGGTAATTTGGTCGGTAAAATTTTTTTTCAGTGGCAACACTGCTAGTAACGTCGCCTCTCCTCAGCTGCGCCCTCATATGATACTCTGAGTGAGTGAGGAATATGAGCGACGCCTCATAGCTTGACGATGACGCAGCCAACCGTCTGTAGTAAGTATGTAGTATGTACTACAAATTTGTTTATTCTCTGCAGTGTGCACACTGCACGCATATACAATATGGGTATCAAACGAAAGGGGGATGGCCCCGGGCTTCATTTGAACTTCGATATATTTCGATAAATTTATCGATAACTGAGTTATCGATCAAAATGCGATTGCACAAAAACCTTAATATTACCTTACAATATGGGTATCAAACAAAAGGGGATGGCCCCAGGTTTCATTTGAACTTCGATATATTTCGATAAATTTATCGATAACTGAGTTATCGGTCAAAATGCGAATGCACAAAAACCTTAATATTACCTTACAATATGGGTATCAAACGAAAGGGGATGGCCCCAGGCTTCATTTGAACTTCGATATATTTCGATAAATTTATCGATAACTGAGTTATCGGTCAAAATGCGATATCACAAAAACCTTAATATTACCTTACAATATGGGTATCAAACGAAAGGGGATAGCCCCAGGTTTCATTTGAACTTCGATATATTTCGATAAATTTATCGATAACTGAGTTATCGGTCAAAATGCGAATGCACAAAAACCTTAATACTACCTTATAATATGGGTATCAAACGAAAGGGGATGGCCCCGGGCTTCATTTGAACTTCGATATATTTCGATAAATTTATCGATAACTGAGTTATCGGTCAAAATGCGATTGCACAAACCCTTAATATTACCTTACAATATGGGTATCAAACGAAAGGGGATGGCCCCAGGTTTCATTTGAACTTCGATATATTTCGATAAATTTATCGATAACTGAGTTATCGGTCAAAATGCGATTGCACAAAAACCTTAATATTACCTTACAATATGGGTATCAAACGAAAGGGGATGGCCCCAGGCTTCATTTGAACTTCGATATATTTCGATAAATTTATTATTATCTGAGCAAAAAAATAAAAATCAAAAAATAACTTTTATTATCTGAGCAAAAAAATAAAACTCAAAAAATAACTTTTGTTTTCTGATCGAAAAATAAAACTCAAAAAATAACTTTTATTTTCTGAGGGAAAACTAAAACTCAAAAAATAACTTTTATATTCTGATCGAAAAATAAAACTCAAAAAATAACTTTTATTATCTGAGCAAAAAAATAAAACTCAAAAAATAACTTATTTTCTGATCGAAAAATAAAACTCAAAAAATAACTTTTATTTTCTGAGGGAAAAATAAAACTCAAAAAATAACTTTTATATTCTGATCGAAAAATAAAACTCAAAAAATAACTTTTATTTTCTGAGGGAAAAATAAAACTCAAAAAATAACTTTTATATTCTGATCGAAAAATAAAACTCAGAAAATAATCGTTAAAAATCAACTTTTTGGATATCACTTATAACCGTTACACACTGGGGCCACTTATATATATGAGGACGCTGAAAATTCTGAAATCAACTTTTTTACATCAGAATCACTTTATCTGCACTAAAGCAGTTAATCTATAGCATCTTAACCCATTGACGGCCATGAGTTAACCCGTTGGTGACCTATGTTTTTTATTTTAGTTTCGAGTTTAATTTTCTTGAATCAGAATCGGTATATCGATACTAAAATAGTAAATCCCAAGAATTTTAACCCCTTAACGACCACGCATTAACCCATTTTTAACCAAATTTTTTCACTTAATTCTTAGATTAAAATATTTAAATCATATTAGTTGTATCTACACTAAAACTAGTAATCTTTGGAATCTTAACCCATTAAAACGGTCATGAATTAACCCATTGGTGGCCAGCTTTTTTTAAGATCTGTAAATAAATTATTTAAATCACAATTAGTATGTCTGTGGTATGGTGACCGCTGTGGTGCAGTGGGTAGAGTGCTCGCCTGCTATGCCATAGGTCTCGGGTTCAAACCCCAGTCCAAGCAAACACCAAAAAAAATTTCTAATTAGTAAAAATCCAATTATTGGTTTCTTAAGAGCAGCGGTCACCTCTCGGCAGTGGGCGGCATACCCTCCGAGAGTATTTCTGCCATGAAAAAGCTTCTCATAAAAAATGCATTCGCCGTTCGGAGCCGGCATAAAATTGTAGGTCCACCCAATTGGTAGGAAAAACAAAAGGAGCACACCTCGAATTGGGACAGAAGCTCGGCCATAAAACTCGTCAGAGTCATAATAGCGCCATTGTATTATATTATTATATTAGTATGTCTGTACAAAAATAGCCAATGTGTATTATATTAACCCATTAGCGGCTATTTATTAACGCATTGATGAAATATGGAGGTGCAGGAACATATGTATGTATACAAAAATGGTTTTCTCCAATTTTTTGTTTCGAGATATTAAAAATTTTCTGTTGTCACAAGTATGTTTATATGGGAATTAGGAGTTTCACCGTTAGCGTTTTAAGCAGAACACGTATTTCCCCAGAACACGTATTTCCCCACACATGCCTAACATAAAAAAAACAAAATTGGAGTAACACAACTTGTGCTTCAAAGAACTCATATTGTAATCCAACTTACAAGTCTAAATTAAAGAAACCTGGCTTGACAAGTAGCCTTAACCACAATTTGTAATTAAAGTAACCAGTAAATAATGGATCAACTAAATTTAAGATAGAACAGAATCAAATTCAACCAGATATAGGTGTTTTTTTTTAAACTAAAATTGGAATGCAATTTTTAAACTCACTTTTTTTAAAATGCGCACTTTGCTTTTGGTTCTGAACTCGGATTCTTTGTCACAAAGGACCATATTTTACTGCTGCATTTTTACATTTGCTACTTTTTTGCGCAAATTAAAAAAAATCCATTTTGAAAAAAAATATTTAAAAAAAAAAAAGAGGTACGTTTAGTTTTATACTAAAAATTAATTTTTTAAAACATCTAGTTCCAAAAAAAAACACTCATCGATTATATAAGCTTCACTTAATGTTATGGAAAAAGCAGAATAATAAAATTTTATATCCTTCTCTTACACCAACTATTTCAAATACACATTAAAATTTCACACTTTGGAAAAAAATTATTTTTTGGAAAATTTGCCATGTTTGTGTATGGATAACTCCCAACTGAAAAACGATAGAAAGCTGAAAATTGGAATAGAAGTGTAGAATTTTATAGGGAACAATACTGCGTTTTTATTTTGTTGAAAAACTCATTATTTAAAAACTGAATTTTGAGCACGCTCGGCCCTAGTGTACATTACGATCCCTGGTATTTTGCCCCGCTATGTATATAAAAGATTATCTCAGGTATTTATTAATCAACGCATATAAAATACCTTTTACTTACATATTACTGTTAACCTTGCGTTTGCCCGTATGGCTGAGTTTAGACGAGCTGGACCCACTTGACACTGGTATTCTGCGTCATCAGTTATTGAGGCGTTTGATATTCGCAAATTATATATTCCTTGTTTTCCATCACCCAAAACAGAATAACGAGGAAATCCTGGAATAATTGCAGAGAAACCAAGAGCGAATCCATCCTTCGTCCACTGAACAGCTCCTGCAAGGTTAGATACTTCACATCGCATCATGGCTTCTGCACCCTCAAGCACTAGTAGGTCTTGCGGCGTAACTCGAAACTTTTGTTGTTGACCCAATATAGGGGTTAGTAAGCTCGAGAAAATCAGAAACTGAAGATATCCTAAAAAAAATAATGACATATAAGGCTTTAGTCCGCTTATTTCGTGAACTATTGTAAGGTAAAAGTTTCAAAATTACACTCTTAAGTACTAATTTAATTCAAATAGAAAATTCAGTATGATAAAAGCATTTACATTGAAGTATCACCGTCACCTCCATACATTAGTTGACATGATTCCAATTTTTTGGTATCTTTAAAATGGAGTCAAAATTCTTGGGTTTCTTATAAGAAGTTAACAAAGTCAAAAAATTGTGTGTTCCTGCATCAAATAGATAATATACTAGCCCCGATGGAACAAATTTGCCTCTCCATTTGCATACACATCTACTTCTCCCACTTCCGCACCTTTCTATCCCACTCACCAACCCCTCATATTGACGTTAATAATGTTACCGAAAATTGTCAAGATCGGACCACTATAACATAATTGTAACTGATATAGACACTTCGGGGTATAACTTCCCCATTTAAACAGCTAAAGACATCAGAGGGTCAATTCTCGTTCTGTGAAAACGTGAAGTGTCAAATTTTTTTTCATTTTCATTTTCACAAACAATTTTCATCTATGTTTTCACAAACGATATTTTTGTGATTCTCGTTTGTGCTGTGAAAAACGTGTTCCATTATCACTTTTATTATGAAACTTTTACAACTATGTTATTGGGGAAATGTCAAAATTTAACAAATGACAAAAATAATATACACTTACTGAAAAAAGTATTGGCTCTGTAGACAAAAATAATATACACTTACGGAAAACAGTATTGGCACAGTAGACAAAGTTAAGAATAAATAAAAATTTTGTTATACGTAAAAGAAAAAATTACATTAATTCATGAAAATGGAATTAAGTCCTATTTTTATGTGGAAAGGTATTGGCACACTTTTTCTTTCAGATTAAAAAGCAACTAAATTTTAAACGATAATATGTTGTGGGCTTACAGTTTCGCTTTATAACAGAAAAAGTACCATTCGATGAGGTTTATTTAGAGGACTCTGAAGAACCTGAAGTAAAATTACCTCACATACGACCATTTCAAGTCGTTTGCAACTAGTAGATGCTTTCGCTAACGATATTATTACATAAAGCATTGCTAATAATAAAGTTCATGAAATGGAAAAATCAATTTTTAATTATAAATCATTTATGTAATTTAGATACATACATATATTATATTCTTCTTTGCTATAAAGTCCTTATTTCAGTCGTTTTAACAACAATGCACTGACGAGTTTTATAGTCGGGCTTCTCTCCCAATTCAAGCTGTGCTCCTTAACTTTATTTGGTTTTCCTACTAATGGGGCTGACCTATAGTTTTATGCCGGCTCCGAACTGCGAATGCATTTCTTGTGAGAAGCTTTCTCATCATAGGAATACACTCGGAGCGTATGCCACCCACTGCAGATAGGTGACCGCTATTTTTTTTAAACTTAATAATTGGTTTTTTTTTAATTAGAAAAAAATTGTGTTGTCTGTCGGGACTGGGGTTAGAACCCGATACCTTTGGTATACCAGGCGAGCACTCTACCCACTACTCTACAGAGGCCACAGTATTTAAAATAAAAAATAATAAAAACATAAAAAAATTAAACAAAAGATTCACATAAAAAAATAAAAACAAAAGCAAAAGATCAAAAATAACAAAATAAGGTAACAGAAAAACATATAAAAAACAAACAAAAAAATTAACGTGAAGAAAATATTACTTAAAAACAAAACAAACAAACTAGCAAAAGCATAAATATCTATAAACAACCAATAAAAAAAAAACAACAACAAAATAAAAAAAACAGTATACGGCGGGCGCTTTTGCCGCATACTCCACTTTTCACCTCCATTTTCCCAGAAAAATTATCTGTGATAAATAATTTTTCATATGATAATATTCTGACAAATCTTTTAATTTTCACACGATACAGGAATCAAGTGCAAAGTGATATTGTGAAAAATCTTGTTCCGTTTCAATTTATTTTTATAATGTGAAAACGCTGAGACAGTTGATTTCATTTTTCATAAAACGAGAATCACAAATGTAATGAAAACTTGAAAAAGCTTTTCATTTCACGTTTTCCCAGAACGGGAATTGGCCCCCAGATCTTGATAATTTTCATTTATATAGTTGAGGTCAATATGAGTACAAATACTGTGAAGTTTCATGTTATTAGCTTAAATAGAAAAGTTATACCCTAAAATGTCTATATCTGAACATTTGGTTGTATGGCAGCTATACGTTGTAGTGGTCCGATCTTTACAATTCAGTAGCATACTCAATTCGGTAGCATAATTAAGGTCAATATGAGTACAAATACTGTGAAGTTTCATGTCGTTATCTATTTAAATGGAGAAGTTATACCCCAAAATATCTATATCTGAACAATCGCTTTTATGAGAGCTATATGTTATAGAGGTTCAATTCCGCCGATTCCGACAAATGTTCAACTGTACATAATAATATACTCGTATACCGAGTTTCAATTTGATACCTCACAAACTGAGGGAATAGTTTGCATTCAAACCGACGAACTATACCTACGTACAGACGGACATAATTTCAAAGTCAAATATCTCCTAAACGGGAGCTAGCCTAGAAAAATTAATAGCACCATCGTACTCAGCGTGCCCAAATTATCTTTTCTAGGTATTTCTCATCTCTGTTGAAAAAAAGTTCATTTTTCGTACACAGTGATATTAATTTAAACTTGAAAGCTTTATAGCGCATAGCACGATATTTATTAAATAAATTTTTTATTGTTGGGGATAAGTGGAAAAGAATTCAACAACTATTTACAGCGGGTCCGTTCAGCTGGACCCCCCACTCAATGGATTTGAAAATTGATTGGCTAGGATTTATGTGCTTTTTATGGGTAATTTCGTCCCCCAACAAAAAATTTTGTGCTAGAATTTTAAGGGTATTTTTTTTTAAATCAAAAGTGGGGGGTCCAGGTGAACGTTCACCTCAATGGATCAAGATGGCAATAACATAAAATTAATTAGATATATATGAGTTTTCGTATGACTTCAAAAGTGGGGGGCCTGGATGCAACTTTTACATGTATCAAGATATTGATAGTACAATATGAACACAATATTTATGTGCTAATTTCCACTCCGAGGAAATTTTATTTTTCCAACATTTTATATGAGTTTTCGTATGACTTCAAAAGTGGGGGGTCTACCGTATGTGATGTATCAAGATATTAACGTAAAGCTTTTTATATCAATCTCTTCATTTGATGATAGAACTTTGCTTCAGGAAGATTTAAATTCCTTAGTTTCTTGGTGTGACACTAACTTAATGCCACTTAACCTCAATAAATGTAAATTCATGCGCTTTTCCCGGAAAACCGTACAGCCGGCTTCTTATGCAATAAATGGCTTAGGTCTCGAACAAGTAAATGAGTTTGTGGATTTAGGTGTAATAATGGACTTCAAACTTAGTTTTAACATTCATATTAATGCTACGGCAAATAAGGCAAGAGGTGTCTTAGCGTTTGTAAAAGTTGGTCAAAGGAATTCAGCGACCCATACATAACTAAAACACTCTTTACAACTTTAGTAAGACCTATATTGGAATATGGTTCCATAGTTTGGAATCCATACTATCAGATTAACTCTGATCGCTTAGAGTCAGTCCAAAAACAGTTTTTGCTTTTTGCTTTAAGAAATTTGCCTTGGGATTCTGGTTACAATCTTCCACCGTATACTAGCCGTTTAAAACTCCTTAATCTTCCGACTCTTGCAAGTCGACGAGAAATGTTAGGGGTAATATTTATCGTTAAGCTTTTGAATGGCTTAATTCTTTCTCCTTTCTTGCTAGCTGAAATAAACTTTAACATTCCCTCTCGTTCAACAAGACACTTCAACCCTATCTATTTAAAGCAGTGTAAATCAAACTTTGAATTAAATGAACCTTTCCGGGGTTTATGTAAGAGCTTTAATTCCTATTCCAGCTTTTTAGATATTTTGGACTCACTTTTCATTATAAGGCAAAAAATACTGTCTTATCTTAACACATAGTAGCGATTATTCTGTTATAATTCTCAAGACTAACTTCAAATGTACTATACTCAGCTGATGATTTTATTTCTCTGTAGCTGAGCAGTTTAAGATCTCGACGCTTAACAAACTCCTGCCACTCAACACCTCGGCGTTTTATGTAAATAAAAAGTATCCGTACGTCATGCGGGTGCGCCTCTCGTGCGGTCGGGCGGGATTGGAGGGCATGGGTTATTATTATTATTATTATTATTATTATTATTATTATTATTATTATTATTATTATTATTATTATTATTATTATTATTATTATTATTATTATTATTATTATTATTATTATTATTATTATTATTATTATTATTATTATTATTATTATTATTATTATTATTATTATTATTATTATTATTATTATTATTATTATTATTATTATTATTATTATTATTATTATTATTATTATTATTATTATTATTATTATTATTATTATTATTATTATTATTATTATTATTATTATTATTATTATTATTATTATTATTATTATTATTATTATTATTATTATTATTATTATTATTATTATTATTATTATTATTATTATTATTATTATTATTATTATTATTATTATTATTATTATTATTATTATTATTATTATTATTATTATTATTATTATTATTATTATTATTATTATTATTATTATTATTATTATTATTATTATTATTATTATTATTATTATTATTATTATTATTATTATTATTATTATTATTATTATTATTATTATTATTATTATTATTATTATTATTATTATTATTATTATTATTATTATTATTATTATTATTATTATTATTATTATTATTATTATTATTATTATTATTATTATTATTATTATTATTATTATTATTATTATTATTATTATTATTATTATTATTATTATTATTATTATTATTATTATTATTATTATTATTATTATTATTATTATTATTATTATTATTATTATTATTATTATTATTATTATTATTATTATTATTATTATTATTATTATTATTATTATTATTATTATTATTATTATTATTATTATTATTATTATTATTATTATTATTATTATTATTATTATTATTATTATTATTATTATTATTATTATTATTATTATTATTATTATTATTATTATTATTATTATTATTATTATTATTATTATTATTATTATTATTATTATTATTATTATTATTATTATTATTATTATTATTATTATTATTATTATTATTATTATTATTATTATTATTATTATTATTATTATTATTATTATTATTATTATTATTATTATTATTATTATTATTATTATTATTATTATTATTATTATTATTATTATTATTATTATTATTATTATTATTATTATTATTATTATTATTATTATTATTATTATTATTATTATTATTATTATTATTATTATTATTATTATTATTATTATTATTATTATTATTATTATTATTATTATTATTATTATTATTATTATTATTATTATTATTATTATTATTATTATTATTATTATTATTATTATTATTATTATTATTATTATTATTATTATTATTATTATTATTATTATTATTATTATTATTATTATTATTATTATTATTATTATTATTATTATTATTATTATTATTATTATTATTATTATTATTATTATTATTATTATTATTATTATTATTATTATTATTATTATTATTATTATTATTATTATTATTATTATTATTATTATTATTATTATTATTATTATTATTATTATTATTATTATTATTATTATTATTATTATTATTATTATTATTATTATTATTATTATTATTATTATTATTATTATTATTATTATTATTATTATTATTATTATTATTATTATTATTATTATTATTATTATTATTATTATTATTATTATTATTATTATTATTATTATTATTATTATTATTATTATTATTATTATTATTATTATTATTATTATTATTATTATTATTATTATTATTATTATTATTATTATTATTATTATTATTATTATTATTATTATTATTATTATTATTATTATTATTATTATTATTATTATTATTATTATTATTATTATTATTATTATTATTATTATTATTATTATTATTATTATTATTATTATTATTATTATTATTATTATTATTATTATTATTATTATTATTATTATTATTATTATTATTATTATTATTATTATTATTATTATTATTATTATTATTATTATTATTATTATTATTATTATTATTATTATTATTATTATTATTATTATTATTATTATTATTATTATTATTATTATTATTATTATTATTATTATTATTATTATTATTATTATTATTATTATTATTATTATTATTATTATTATTATTATTATTATTATTATTATTATTATTATTATTATTATTATTATTATTATTATTATTATTATTATTATTATTATTATTATTATTATTATTATTATTATTATTATTATTATTATTATTATTATTATTATTATTATTATTATTATTATTATTATTATTATTATTATTATTATTATTATTATTATTATTATTATTATTATTATTATTATTATTATTATTATTATTATTATTATTATTATTATTATTATTATTATTATTATTATTATTATTATTATTATTATTATTATTATTATTATTATTATTATTATTATTATTATTATTATTATTATTATTATTATTATTATTATTATTATTATTATTATTATTATTATTATTATTATTATTATTATTATTATTATTATTATTATTATTATTATTATTATTATTATTATTATTATTATTATTATTATTATTATTATTATTATTATTATTATTATTATTATTATTATTATTATTATTATTATTATTATTATTATTATTATTATTATTATTATTATTATTATTATTATTATTATTATTATTATTATTATTATTATTATTATTATTATTATTATTATTATTATTATTATTATTATTATTATTATTATTATTATTATTATTATTATTATTATTATTATTATTATTATTATTATTATTATTATTATTATTATTATTATTATTATTATTATTATTATTATTATTATTATTATTATTATTATTATTATTATTATTATTATTATTATTATTATTATTATTATTATTATTATTATTATTATTATTATTATTATTATTATTATTATTATTATTATTATTATTATTATTATTATTATTATTATTATTATTATTATTATTATTATTATTATTATTATTATTATTATTATTATTATTATTATTATTATTATTATTATTATTATTATTATTATTATTATTATTATTATTATTATTATTATTATTATTATTATTATTATTATTATTATTATTATTATTATTATTATTATTATTATTATTATTATTATTATTATTATTATTATTATTATTATTATTATTATTATTATTATTATTATTATTATTATTATTATTATTATTATTATTATTATTATTATTATTATTATTATTATTATTATTATTATTATTATTATTATTATTATTATTATTATTATTATTATTATTATTATTATTATTATTATTATTATTATTATTATTATTATTATTATTATTATTATTATTATTATTATTATTATTATTATTATTATTATTATTATTATTATTATTATTATTATTATTATTATTATTATTATTATTATTATTATTATTATTATTATTATTATTATTATTATTATTATTATTATTATTATTATTATTATTATTATTATTATTATTATTATTATTATTATTATTATTATTATTATTATTATTATTATTATTATTATTATTATTATTATTATTATTATTATTATTATTATTATTATTATTATTATTATTATTATTATTATTATTATTATTATTATTATTATTATTATTATTATTATTATTATTATTATTATTATTATTATTATTATTATTATTATTATTATTATTATTATTATTATTATTATTATTATTATTATTATTATTATTATTATTATTATTATTATTATTATTATTATTATTATTATTATTATTATTATTATTATTATTATTATTATTATTATTATTATTATTATTATTATTATTATTATTATTATTATTATTATTATTATTATTATTATTATTATTATTATTATTATTATTATTATTATTATTATTATTATTATTATTATTATTATTATTATTATTATTATTATTATTATTATTATTATTATTATTATTATTATTATTATTATTATTATTATTATTATTATTATATGACTGTTTACTTTATATTATCTGTAATAGAATTTTATACTCTAAACATGTCTTGCATATATAAAAACTGTTCTGTTAAAAGTGAGTCCGAGCGTTTCGTGTCTTGTTGGCTGTGTGATGGGTTAGCTCATATAAAATGTGCAGGCATAACAGGCAGAATGCTGGATTTGATAAATGACAGAAAGGGCTTGCGTTGGTCATGCGTGAATTGTAGGTCGACCGAAGTAGAGCACTACGAAAATCTGTTTAATTCATTTAAATGCCTAGAACTCTCTTCTTCATCATCGGCATCTTTACCTTCTTTACTTGGTACGACGGGTGATTCCACTGCTGCACCACGTAATGTGCCAGTGTTGAAAAATCTTCAGTTAAATCCTGTACAATTACAGGAGGAACTTATTGACTTAGCTTCACCGAGTCCGCATTCTGTGGAGTCTTGTTCTACAAAGGACTCATCTTCAAATTCTAGGTCTTCTAATGCACCTCTCGAAAGTATTTCGGTACAATCAACTATGCCCGAAACGACTGAACCAATTGTTAATAAGTTGGTTGTCGTTCCTCCGAAGAAATCAATATTCGTATCTAGGTTTGATAAAGACACAACCGCGGATGATCTAAAGGGCTATATTTCGTCCAAAATCTCTACTGGAAATATTTTTATCAAAAAATTCAACTTTTCATACACAAGAGACATTTCTTCTTTTAAAATTGATGTATCTCCTCAAGATTATCAAACTTTACTGAACAATTCATTTTGGCCACCTGGTGCTCGCGAGTTTGAAAACACGCCTGAGCAAAAAAATAAAACTCAAAAAATAACTTTTATTTTCTGATCGAAAAATAAAACTCAAAAAATAACTTTTATTTTCTGAAGGAAAAATAAAACTCAAAAAATAACTTTTATATTCTGATCGAAAAATAAAACTCAAAAAATAACTTATTTTCTGAGGGAAAAATAAAACTCAAAAAATAACTTTTATTTTCTGATCGAAAAATAAAACTCAGAAAAAAACTTTTATTTTCTGAGGGAAAAATAAAACTCAAAAAATAACTTTTATTTTCTGAACGAAATATAAAAAACAAAAAATAACTTTTATTTGCTGAGGGAAAAATAAAACTCAGAAAATAACGATTAAAAATCAATTTTTTTATAAAAATCGAAAAAATAAAAGTTAATGCACCTAGAGATAGTCTGCGTTACGGTGATTCCATCTGTGTACTTCTTTTGCGTTTAGCGTTTCTCCTTCAGTATGATTTTTTTTAGTCAAAATTAAAAAAATAACGATTATTTGCAATCCCTGCGTAAAATTAAGTCTAATTTTATTCGTAATCCAAAATCGTTTTACAGTTTCGTAAACTCCAAGAGAAAAGTTAATGGGTTTCCGTCTGCTATGAGATATCAAGACAACACTTCAAGTGATAGTCAAGAAATTTCCAATCTTTTTGCACAATTTTTCAAACATAATTATTCCAACATAGAAGAACTTCCATTTCGTAACTATCCATATCGATTATCTCCTAATACATCAATTTACAAACCATATATATCTGCAGATGACGTGTTATCAGCTTTATTATCATTAAAAGAGTCATGTCCTGACCAGATACCAACATGCTTTCTAAAAAAATGTGCCATAAACCTGTTTAAACCACTAACTGCACTATTCAATAGTTCCTTAGAACAAGGCATTTTCCCTATGCTCTGGAAAGAGTCATTCATTATCCCCCTTCATAAAAGCGGGAGTAGGTCCTCCATAGAAAATTATCGAGGTATAGCAAATATTTCGGCTATTCCTAAATTATTTGAATCAATAGTTACCAATAGACTGTCTCATTCAACGTCCTCATTAATTTGTGATTCCCAACACGGTTTCTCTAAGGGTAAATCAACGGTCACAAACCTACTGGAGTTTACCACTAGTGTTTCTAATGGATTTTCTCAAAACTTACCCACTGATGTTATATACACGGACTTCAGCAAAGCATTTGATAAAGTCAATCACTCCTTGCTGATTCTTAAACTTGATCTTCTTGGCTTTCAGCCCAGCCTTTTGCAATGGATATCTTCATATCTTTTAAATATTCTTAAACTTGATCTTCTTGGCTTTCAGCCCAGCCTTTTGCAATGGATATCTTCATATCTTTTAAATAGAACACAAAGGGTGATTTTCAAAAATGCTTACTCGTCTATTATTAATGTTACTTCAGGAGTTCCTCAAGGCAGTCACCTTGGCTCGATTCTGTTTTTGCTATTCATTAACGATATAACTACTACAATTAAACACTCAAAAATTTCATTGTATGCGGACGATGTAAAGCTTTTTAGATCAATATCTTCATTTGATGATAGAACTTTGCTTCAGGAAGATTTAAATTCCTTAGTTTCTTGGTGTGACACTAACTTAATGCCACTTAACCTCAATAAATGTAAATTCATGCGCTTTTCCCGGAAAACCGTACAGCCAGATTCTTATGCAATAAATGGCTTAGGTCTCGAACAAGTAAATGAGTTTGTGGATTTAGGTGTAATAATGGACTGCAAACTTAGTTTTAACATTCATATTAAATAAGGCAAGAGGTCGTCGCCTGAGAAAACGAATGTCGTATGTTAAAATCGACGATTTCTAGTTTTTGATGCAGATTAACTAAATCGGACCTAATCTTTTAATTTTTCCAATCCATTTTTTTCTATCTCTTTTAGTTTTTGAGTTATTTATTATGCATTTGTCGTATGTTACAAAATTACTACCATTTGGGTAAGCTTTTGTCGTATGTAACACACATACGACAAATTCCCATATAAATTCGTGTTTGTTTATTTTAAACAAATGTCGTATGTGCCGCTGAGCTACTGAGAATAAACCAAAATATTGTATCGGAGCTATAGGTTATAGTGATCCGATCTGAATGATTTTCACTGACATATTTTATTGTAGTATAATACCAATTACTGCAAAGTTTAGTATAATTTGATCCTTAAATATGGAAGTTATACCTGAAAACAGCTATATCTGAACAATCGGTTGTATGGGAGCTATATTCTATAGTGGTCCGATCTTGACAAATTTCGGTGACATTTATTAGGTCCATATGGGTACAACTACTTCAAAGTTTCATATCCTTATCTCCTCAAATAAAGAAGTTATACCCGAAAACAGCTATATCTGAACAATCGGTTGTATGGGAGCTATATTCTATAGTGGTCCGATCTTGACAAATTTCGGTGACATTTATTAGGTCCATATGGGTACAACTACTTCAAAGTTTCATATCCTTATCTCCTCAAATAAAGAAGTTATACCCGAAAACAGCTATATCTGAACAATCAGTTGTATGGGAGCTATATCTTATATTAGTGCGATGTGGTTGATTCCGACAAATGATCAAAGTATCATCAAAATATATGAAACTGCCAAATTTCAAGGCGATATCTCAGAAAATGTGAGCCTCATAACTAGGGAAGCTAAAAATATGCACGAAAAATTTCAAAATATGCATGCTAGTATGCCCGAAAAATAACTGAAATATGCTCGTAAATATGCACGAAAAAATCTTATTATATGCATATATGCCTAAAAAATACCTGAAATATGCTCAAAAAATGTATGTGTGTATTTCATTTCAAGCTTACATTTTTACTTAACGAATTTTGCAAAATAATATTAATATAAGAACTGAAACGTACAATTCACATTTTCCCCCATTTAAAAAATTTGTTTTTATTTAGAAATTTTTAAATCCGCGATCCGGATCGCAATATTGGCAATAAACGAATTGAAAATGAAAGTGTGAAAAGGACGGAAGTAAAATATTTTAAACCTCAGAGCGAGAAAAATATCGCAATATTCATATTGAACGTGTAGCACTAGTCTGCGATTCATCAGACCATCAATATGAATCGCGATCCAAAGTGATATATTTGTCCTACAAAATACTCGTATGTATATTGCATCTTTTTTGGTCAATAGCTTCAATAAAAGAATAGAAAAGAGGGAGCATGTGCTTGTGCCAGAAGGTGATAGGGAATCACACGTACACAAAACTTTTGGGTACATTTTTTGATTCACTATTAAGAATGTTATTGCAAATGTAACTAGCAAATAGGGTACGCGTTGTCGTAACGTTAATAGGTTCGTGACTGCAACATGGCTGGCTGGGTAGTGTTTGTCGTGGTGTATTTTTATAAGGGAAATGCTTCGCTCCGGGCCCAGATTAATATTTAAATAGCCTTGTTTTTATATATACGCAACTATCTGAATTAACCACAGATATGATGTTGCCAGCTTAATATTTTTCGATATTGCTCGATTAAGTGTCAAAATATGCCAAAATAAGCACGAAATGCATTTTGACCGTAAATATGCATTTTAGGTCCAAATATGCATTTGCATATGCAATATGCATTTGCATATTTTTAGCTTCCCTACTCATAACCATTCCGGTTTGAAAAAAGAGTAGAATTTTTGTCGTATGTGCTATCATAAACAGGTATTGGTGCTCAGACGTCACATACGACAAATGCATACTGAATGAAAAGTCGTTTATCTCCCATAATTTTAAAGATATCCAACTTTTGCAAATTGCACGCCAAAATATATAATACTCTCTACAGCTCGTCCAAATAACAGAAAAATCTGTTGTACAGTTTTTGAGAATTTCCAATTTAAACTTCAAAGTCGATTTTCTCGAAACTATGTTTTGCTACATACGACATTCGTTTTCTCAGGCGACGAGGTGTCTTAGCGTTTGTAAAAGTTGGTCAAAGGAATTCAGCGACCCATACATAACTAAAACACTCTTTACAACTTTAGTAAGACCTATATTGGAATATGGTTCCATAGTTTGGAATCCATACTATCAGATTAACTCTGATCGCTTAGAGTCAGTCCAAAAACAGTTTTTGCTTTTTGCTTTAAGAAATTTGCCTTGGGATTCTGGTTACAATCTTCCACCGTATACTAGCCGTTTAAAACTCCTTAATCTTCCGACTCTTGCAAGTCGACGAGAAATGTTAGGGGTAATATTTATCGTTAAGCTTTTGAATGGCTTAATTCTTTCTCCTTTCTTGCTAGCTGAAATAAACTTTAACATTCCTTCTCGTTCAACAAGACACTTCAACCCTATCTATTTAAAGCAGTGTAAATCAAACTTTGAATTAAATGAACCTTTCCGGGGTTTATGTAAGAGCTTTAATTCCTATTCCAGCTTTTTAGATATTTTGGACTCACTTTTCATTATAAGGCAAAAAATACTGTCTTATCTTAACACATAGTAGCGATTATTCTGTTATAATTCTCAAGACTAACTTCAAATGTACTATACTCAGCTGATGATTTTATTTCTCTGTAGCTGAGCAGTTTAAGATCTCGACGCTTAACAAACTCCTGCCACTCAACACCTCGGCGTTTTATGTAAATAAAAAGTATCCGTACGTCATGCGGGTGCGCCTCTCGTGCGGTCGGGCGGGATTGGAGGGCATGGGTTATTATTATTATTATTATTATTATTATTATTATTATTATTATTATTATTATTATTATTATTATTATTATTATTATTATTATTATTATTATTATTATTATTATTATTATTATTATTATTATTATTATTATTATTATTATTATTATTATTATTATTATTATTATTATTATTATTATTATTATTATTATTATTATTATTATTATTATTATTATTATTATTATTATTATTATTATTATTATTATTATTATTATTATTATTATTATTATTATTATTATTATTATTATTATTATTATTATTATTATTATTATTATTATTATTATTATTATTATTATTATTATTATTATTATTATTATTATTATTATTATTATTATTATTATTATTATTATTATTATTATTATTATTATTATTATTATTATTATTATTATTATTATTATTATTATTATTATTATTATTATTATTATTATTATTATTATTATTATTATTATTATTATTATTATTATTATTATTATTATTATTATTATTATTATTATTATTATTATTATTATTATTATTATTATTATTATTATTATTATTATTATTATTATTATTATTATTATTATTATTATTATTATTATTATTATTATTATTATTATTATTATTATTATTATTATTATTATTATTATTATTATTATTATTATTATTATTATTATTATTATTATTATTATTATTATTATTATTATTATTATTATTATTATTATTATTATTATTATTATTATTATTATTATTATTATTATTATTATTATTATTATTATTATTATTATTATTATTATTATTATTATTATTATTATTATTATTATTATTATTATTATTATTATTATTATTATTATTATTATTATTATTATTATTATTATTATTATTATTATTATTATTATTATTATTATTATTATTATTATTATTATTATTATTATTATTATTATTATTATTATTATTATTATTATTATTATTATTATTATTATTATTATTATTATTATTATTATTATTATTATTATTATTATTATTATTATTATTATTATTATTATTATTATTATTATTATTATTATTATTATTATTATTATTATTATTATTATTATTATTATTATTATTATTATTATTATTATTATTATTATTATTATTATTATTATTATTATTATTATTATTATTATTATTATTATTATTATTATTATTATTATTATTATTATTATTATTATTATTATTATTATTATTATTATTATTATTATTATTATTATTATTATTATTATTATTATTATTATTATTATTATTATTATTATTATTATTATTATTATTATTATTATTATTATTATTATTATTATTATTATTATTATTATTATTATTATTATTATTATTATTATTATTATTATTATTATTATTATTATTATTATTATTATTATTATTATTATTATTATTATTATTATTATTATTATTATTATTATTATTATTATTATTATTATTATTATTATTATTATTATTATTATTATTATTATTATTATTATTATTATTATTATTATTATTATTATTATTATTATTATTATTATTATTATTATTATTATTATTATTATTATTATTATTATTACAACAATATTCCCATACAAACAATTGCCAGGCTGTTTAGCACATTTAACATACTCATATCCACATAAAATTGATATGGATGTGTTCGTATGAGTGGGGAGCAGTGCCTAGGCATCAGTGGCGTAGTAACGGGGGGGGGGGGGGGGGTTTGGGGACAAAACCCCCCCGAAAGATTCGTTTTGACCATAAAACCATCTCTGACTTTATTAGCATATATTTCTTTTTCAGGAAAAAATCAATGAGAATAGTAATATTTCGAAATTGGTAATTCGAAATTTAGCGCTTTTTTACGAAGTATTACTTATAATTCTAGCGTTTGTTGAGCCGTAGGAAAGTGCAAGAACCGCAGGAATTTTACCACAATTTACATTCTTTGTACTTATATTCGCTCTTTTGTGGTAAAATTCCTACGGTTCCTGCACTTCCCTACGGCTCAACAAACGCTACAATTATTATACGGTATTGCTGTTATTAACATGCTAATAACAGAAAAGTAACGCCAATTATTTAAATTTCAAGTTTTCTTTCAATTACTTATCATCTTAATCAAATAATATTAGTATAAACTACAATGGGAATAAATATGCAATGTATAAGAGTATCTGAACTTGAGATTTTACTTAATGTCTGTCAAAATGGAATATTAAAAAACTAAATTATATAAGAAAATTATTATTTATAACCGTAGCACATAGGTAGAAATATTTTATTGTGTACATCTATTCCAAATTGCTTGTTTAATGCAAAATTTTAATCATACGCCAGAGATTTTAAATTTATTTCAAACAGTTCGGTCGAAAATTTGACTCTCTTATTTTCGTTTAAAAATGTAAACAATTTTTCAATAAAAATCGCCTTAAGCAGGATTTCTAAGCTTATGGAAAAATCCGAAAAATCGTAGAAATTTCTAAAAGTGGATTAAAAATTTCAAATCGCGGCCAGAATTTATAGAAGATTTTGAGGAGATTTCTAAGTGAACTGTTATGTAGCCAACCAATTTTAGTGTAAAAAGTGCTATTCTCAATGCTGTACAAATTTCCGTCGATTTTAGTAATTTTTTTCTGTAAGGTGTTTGCGTTATATGTACGTGAGGCCGTTCCAATGAAAATTTCCGAAAAGCCAATGAAATTTTTCAAAAAGTTGAATGTTGCATATTATTATATTACAATTGAATGAGCTGCAAAATTGCATACTCAAAAATCTTCTAAAAAATGTAGCTTTATAATTCTTAGCCCCTTTTTATGATAAGTACTTCCTTAACTTTGAAAAATTGGAAATACTAAAAATACTGCCTAAAAAGTTAACAATAATCTGGGTTACTTTCGAACATCACCTACATTAACCAAGATATGCGTTAGAAATATAAACATTAAAATTAAATATAAAGCACAAAAAGAAAATTATTGTAGGTACATATGAAAAACCCTGTATCTAGTAGTGAAGTGCGGCTTTGTGCGACGTAATTTTTTGTAATTAATTAATTGTACTAGATATCATGTCCGAGGGTTAATTTGACTGAGTCTGACAGAGCAACATAACAAAACCAATTTTTGACATGAAAGAGTGATAATTTTTTTTTAAATATCCCAACTTTAAAAGCTTAAAACTATAAACTTAGAATTATTGAAAACCAAGGATATTATTGAAAAGTGTTAATAATTACTTGAACCTTTAGGATTCATCACGATTACTTAAATGAAATGCTTTAAATAATAAATATTCAAGTTGAAACTAGCACTTAAAAATATGTAAGAAAAAAACAAAAAAATTAACATCAGATATGCTAAGTTACGACCATCTGGGGCAAGTGCAGAGTATGGGGTCGGGAAAAAAGCGATGAATTATTGTTCCCCATTCTATTTCCAATATGTGGGTATGTTTTTTTTCTGTAATTGTAACAATTTTACAAAATTCAATTTTGGGCGCATAAAACTTGAAAATCTACCTATGCGCGTATATTTCCAGAAGAGAATATGAGACTTACTTTTGAAGTATAGTTAAAGGCCCTTGGCAACTGACAATCTGGCATGTCAAGTAGTGTGTATGTGTGAGTTTTTTTGTGTGTGTTAGTGCAATCGGCAGTCGTCGTGCTACACGTTCTTGTTCCGGCTCGCGTTGATGAGAATCAAATCTTTTAGATATTTGCGTCAATCACCCGACACTTACACATATGTATACACTTCTTAACATTCCAGATTTTAAGTAGCCAAGGGCCCTAAGAGTTTGATATATGTATTATAAGCGATATTTGTGTACAAATATGTTAAATTATAGTCTGAAAAAATTACATTTCGCTAGCTTAGAGTGCAAACTGTGTAAGTCCACTTTTATGAAAAAGTGTATTTTTATGTAGAACGCTAGAAAAATCAAATACGCACCGCGCTAAACAAGTCTGAGATACTTGTCATATTTCTACTCGTTGTTATTCAGTGGTACGCAAATTGTGTAAGTCCAAAAAGCGAAAAAAATTGTGTAAGTCCAAATAATTTATATGAACAGAAATTTTTTTTCATTTCGAATTTTTTTTCTTTTTTGTTTTTTGTCTCTCCTACAAAGTTTTTTTTCTTTTTTTTTTTTTTTTTTTTTTTTTTTTTTTTTTTAGCATTCTAAGCTAGCGATTTTTATCATTTGTAAAAAAATTGTAGTTTTTTTTGGTAATTTTAATTTTGGTAAATTTTTTATATTGGCTGTGACCCCCCGAAAAATTCTCTAGCTACGCCACTGATAGGCATATAGTTTTTTCTATAAATTATTTAATTTCTTTATAATTAATAAATAAAGTTTTTAGTTTTGTACCATTTTTGATTTACTTTGTTTTTGCTTCGTTGGCAAATGTGCCCACTATCTATATATTAATAGGCTAACATTTTTCCCATACAAACAATTGCCAGGCTGTTTAGCACATTTAACATACTCATATCCACATAAAATTGATATGGATGTGTTCGTATGAGTCAGGAGCAGTGCATAGGCATATAATTTTTTCTATAAATTATTTAATTTGTTTATAATTAATAAATATTTAGTTAAGAGAAATAGATATCGTAAACGTGTTTACAAATATCGTAAACACAGTTGAAGAGTCGCTTTAATTTAAAAGCGCTCTCTCTATTTTATATGCATTGGCACAGTTTACGCTCAGATCCAAAAAAAAAAAAAAATTGATATGGATAAAATTGATATGGATGTGTTCGTATGAGTGAGGAGCAGTGCATAGGCATATAATTTTTTCTATAAATTATTTAATTTCTTTATAATTAATAAATAAAGTTTTTAGTTTTGTACCATTTTTGATTTACTTCGTTTTTGCTTCGTTGGCAAATGTGCCCACTATCTATATATTAATAGGCTAACATTTTTCCCATACAAACAATTGCCACGCTTTTAACACATTTAACATACTCATATCCACATAAAATTGATATGGATGTGTTCGTATGAGTGAGGAGCAGTGCATAGGCATATAATTTTTTCTATAAATTATTTAATTTGTTTATAATTAATAAATAAAATTTTTAGTTAAGAGAGATAGATATCGTAAACGTGTTTACAAATATCGTAAACACAGTTGAAGAGTCGCTTTAATTTAAAAGCGCTCTCTCTATTTTATATGCATTGGCCCAGTTTACGCTCAGATCAAAATCAACGCGGTCAAATATCTCCTATTGCTTTTCCATTAAAGCGAAAAATGAGAGAGAGTGCGGGAGAGCACACTGAGTAATTTTAATTTTGACCAAGGCATATCTAACATGTAGGCTCGCGGCGAATTGAAAAACTTCTTTTTTTATTTACAAAGGTAGAGTGTAATGTCAAAATCAAAGCGAATTCGTATCATGGCCAATAGGAATGGAAAGTGTTGCTTATCTCCGCGAAAAGGAATAATTTTTGTACCAATACAAAGTTGAAAAAATAAATTGCATGGTCGAATTTCGAGCACCGGCGATACTAGTTATTATTATTGATCAGCGACGTTCATCATTATCTAAAGTTACTCTCGAGATATTGGTCTAACAGAATATAACCTTATGCACAATTGAGTTTTACATCCTTTCTCTTTAACCGTCTAGGATAGCTTTGCTTTAGGAGACTTTTTGCTAATGAATTAGGATGGTTGGCTAATCTTTTAGCATAATTTGCTTGCATTTTCTCTATCTCTTCAGCCACCGTATTTATCTTTAGGTTACTATGTATAATTGAATTTTTTACATAGTTAGTTGCACTACGATAAATGGATGCTCAAATGAAACTTTATAAACCAAATTTCATTATTTTTTCATTAATTTTGAACTTACAAATTCTTGTTTTTGCATTTTTATAAAAAATTTAAATTTTGACGAATTATTTTGAGGCACTCTGTTATTGTGAGCCTATGGCCCGGTTTCACCAACGTGACTAAAGCTAGCCCAGCTATTCGCTCTTTTGGTTGTTGAATTTGCTAAAGCGACTCAAATTCTTAGTTTATTTTTAGTCAAGACAAAAGCTGACTATCTTGTGACTTAGCTCAGTTGCATGGTGAAACTGAAAACGTAAAAAAATCGGCTTAACTAAGTTCAGACCGGTTGGTGAAACCGGGCCTATGGCCCAGTTTCACCAACGTGACTAAAGCTAAAACTAAGTTTTGACTTAAGTTAGCACAGATTTGGGGCTAACTTACTTTTGGGTTTCACCAAATATTCTAAGAAAATAGTTTTGCAACCAGCAACCCTGCCAGCTTTTTTTGGCAAATACTGGTTTTTTTGGTTGCTGTATTTGCTAATTTTTTTGACATATTCGTTTTTTGGTTGTTGTATTTACTAAAGTGACTCAAATTCTTAGTTTAGTTTTAGTCAAGGCAAAAGCTGACTAACTTGTGACTTAGCTCAGTTGCATTTTGAAACTGAAAACGTAAAAAAATCGGCTTAACTAAGTTACTACATTCCATCTTCAGCCGCAATGTCCCAACGCATTTTCACGCTCGACCATTGAGACTCTGTGCAAGCTGTTGAATTTTCACCACTTTTGCCTTTTTCATTTTCAACATTAACGTTAGTGTGTATATGCTTTTGCATATATTCTCCACAAACGTGCTGAATTTTTGTTGTAGGCAGTTCGCAGGAATGTACTCGGGTTCAATCCCCAGTGGCATCCACTTCCGAAAAGAGTGCAGATGATCGAAAATGGTTTTTCGTGAAATAGCTATACACTCAACCTTCGCTGTTAATAGTTGTTAAATTTTTTTCCACTTACCCCAGCAATTAGAAATTGAATTAAAATAAATTTCGTGCCAAGCACTAAAAGAACTCTCTCAAGTAAAATTGTTAACGTTGTTTCGTATATACATACATACATAAAATAAATACCAACATCAAATATTCATTGCGAACTGCCTACAACAAAAATTCAGCACGTTTGTGGAGAATATATGCAAAAGCATATACACACTAACGTTAATGTTGAAAATGAAAAAGGCAAAAGTGGTGAAAATTCAACAGCTTGCACAGAGTCTCAATGGTCGAGCGTGAAAATGCGTTGGGACATTGCGGCTGAAGATGGAATGTACTCGGGTTCAATCCCCAGTGGCATCCACTTCCGAAAAGAGTGCTGATGATCGAAAATGGTTTTTCGTGAAATAGCTACTATACACTCAACCTTCGCTGTTAATAGTTGTTAATTTTTTTTCCACTTACCCCAACAATTCAAATAATTAGCTTTCAGATGCAATTTAAATATCTCTATTGCTTCAAAAGTTATGATGTTTGCAACGAAAATAGCCAAAAGGCGCCATAGTGCGTCGTCATGCGTTGGTGACTGGGCATTTACACTACACCTCCATAAGACAGGTTGTGTCAGCTGACACGGGCTACGTGCGTGCGTCGTTGACTGGTTGGACTATAAATAGCGTTGGAAAGTTTATAAGTTTTAAACGACAGGAATAAGAGGGGAGATTATAACGAGAGTCCCAGTTAAAGTTTCTCAGAGCAAAAAGCAAAAACTGTTTTTGTACAGATTCTATCCTATAAGAATGCACTTGATAATGAGGATTAGCCTTACTGATTGTAGCATTAATATGAATTTGAAAATTCAACTTGCCATCCACAGTAACACCCAAGTCAACAAATTCATATACTTGCTCATTAATAGTTGTATGAGTCATTAATTTTGAAAGAAGCTGGTTGTATAGTTTTCAGTGATAAACACATGAATTTTCATTTGTGAAGGTTTAGTGGCATTAAGTTTACATTGCACCACGTTATTAAGGAGTCCAAATCTTCTTGCAAAATATATCTTTCCTCAGTTAAGGAAGAAAACTTAAAAAGTTTTAGGTCATCAGCATACATCAAGATTTTCGAGTGCTTTATTAATGAAGTATTGTCATTTATGAAAAGCAAAAACAGAATCCGACCAAGGTGACTGCCTTGTGGGACTCTAGAAGAAACATCTATAACATCGGAATAAGCTTATTTAAAAACAACCCTTTGCGTTCTCACAAAAATTTAAATATTTATTTTTTTGATTTCAGACCCTCCTGGCCCACCATACATTGAGGGTTATACACATGGGGAGATTTTGCGAAGAGGTCAAACGGTGGAACTGGTATGTCGAAGCAGAGGAGGGAATCCACCTGCGCAGTTGATTTGGTATAAGAATGGCTCTCAAATAAGGATGGCTTATAGGTGAGTAGTTAGTGTGGAATATTTTTAACGAAAGGAATTTGGAAATCTTAGCGAGGATTGAATTCTACGTACTTGTACCTATTTGGTAGTGAATGTTCTTCGTTGTAAATAAAAAATAAGTCCTAAGGATGGCCGAGCTTTCCTCGGGTTGCAATTTTTCAGGCCCCCAAAAAAGGCAAATAAAAAGTTTAAAAAACTGAGTGAAAAAATTTAAATTTTCAGAAGTTCGCCCTTCTCCCTTTCTTCTCCTTTATCTTAGTCTCCGGCTCCCTTTCCCCTTATCATCCCATCCCTTTATCTTCAACTCTCCCTTTCATTTCCGTTTTCTTTTTTCCTTTTTCATTCCCTTTCCAGTCACAATTCCCCTTCCCTATCCCTGGGGAACAAGGTTGGGCATAACATCGAAGAGAGCTCTATATTGAAGCCCAGATTTTCATTTTTCATTTGATACTAATATTGCTCAGAAATATTCAGGGGTCACCGGGACCACATTTTGAGCCTTATTTTGGGACTCTGCCTAGGAATCATAATTAATACATCTCTATGTAGATCCTCTGTTTAATACTTTTTATTCCAACCATATCTGGCACCCGGCGAAAAACTTATAGTGAATAGAGCTATATGTATAAGCCCTGTCCAACACCTTTCATTTGATACCAAAATTGTTCAGAAAAATTCCGGGATAATCCATATCTGGGGACCCGGCCTAGGAATCACAATGAGTAGAACTCTATGTATAATCCCTGCTAAAACCTTTCATATGATACCTACCAATATCGGTTAGAAACATTCTGGGTTATCTGGGTCCACGTTTTGACTCACATCTAGCCTAGGCATCATAATGAAAATAACTATGTTGAAACCCTGCCCAGCGAATTTAATTTGATACCAATATCTCTCAGACGAATTCCGGAGTCATCCGTGCCTACGTTTTGACCTATATCTCAGGACTCGGAAAGCAGACGCAGCCCTGCAACAATCCTCTTCCTTGCAGAAGGGAAGAGGACCAGGTGACTCTTTGATGACACTGACGCAGTGGCACGCCATACCGGTTTTCCCATCTCATACACACGATGGGCAAGAATAGAAGGAGTGGTCAGGAATTCATTAAACTTCCTTCCTTAAAGAATTACATCACGCTGAATTAAAAAATGAAATCGATTTTTCTGTACCGGTTACCAGTTCTATTTAAACCCGGGTTTTTTTCCACTTTTTTACTTTTTTATGGTAAGTCATACCTATATTTTATTTATAGTGTTTATAAAACTTTCTGAGGACGCAGTATTGTAGCCGCTTAAACTCTAGTCCAACTTTTATCCTTCCAGAAAATACCGTTAAATTAAAAAAAAAAAATTTCCGGTGATTTTGTTTGAACATTTTCGAGTAGGCCGAACAAATGCTGTTCAAATGGTCGACACTCGTTTTTTTGTTTATTACCCGTATGTTTGTATGGGCATTTGAACAATTCGGGTATTTGAAGTTTGTTACGGGTCCGGCATAATCGAGTCCACAATGAAGAAAACATCGGGAAGGTTGCAACCGTGGTGGGGGAAGGTTTGCCATCAATTGACTACTCGTTGCGCGTCGCTGCAGGAAACATTTTTTGCATGAAAATATGACTTTTCGAACCAGATTTCGCAACCCAAGTATCCAATAACGTTGACGCAGAAGTATGACAGTAGCTTCTTCTCCGGTATGCAAATATTTTTCGTGGAATGTAATGAAACAGAAGAGCATTTAGGCAATAAAATAGGATACTTAGTATTGTAATTGACGTTTGCGTGCTTAATGCGTAATATGCCGTCCTTATCGATGAAGGGTGTGTATCGTAGCAGCGACGATTTTTGTGGCAATGGTTTATTTTGTTGTAATAGCTTATATTCTTTGGTAAATGACGATTCTTGGATACGTTGAATTACTATATTTGATGCGCGTTGTAATCAAACATGTAACGTTCTCTCTATTTCTGACGGCACCGAAACGAAGACAATATGTTACAATGCGAATGAGACGAGTCCACGATGACACTTTGTTAATCAAATTATGAATGACGTCATCTTCACTTGACGCGACAAGAGCTTGAGCTTTTACTTGTTTTTGTTCTGAGAGCACTGACGGATCATCTTGAGATAGTGTGAGATGTTCTAGTGCGTGTGTGTGCAGCACAAGCCATTCCGGGCCACTCCACCACAGCTGATGTGTTTGGAGGGAGTTAAACCGCGCGATGCACAGTCGACGGGGTTTTGCTAAGACGAAACGTGATGCCAGAAATGTCGTGGAAAACTCTCCAAAATCTCGGCGGTACGATTGCACACATATGTAGTCTATCTGCGAGGGTGCGATGAAAGCAAATGGAGTACGATTTCCGAATCAGTATAAAAATATATTTTGTCGATTGTTACTGTCAATGTGCTTTTAATTAGATTGATTAATTTAGTAAGCAATAATGGGTGAGTTTCTAAGACAAAGCTGCTCCGCAACTGTTGAGTGTTTGTCTTAGAAACGCACTGTTGAATAGTTCCGCTCCGCTCAACAGTTGGCAACTTTTCGCCATTTTTTCCATCACAAATTTTGTTCGCTAATTGAGCTCAACATGTTGTGTAAAGCCAAACAGCAGCGATAATGTTTGTGCGATATACACCATTTACCTTTGTTCGGCTGTAAGCAACCGCAGCATAAAATAATGGCATTAAAAATGGTTACATGTGAATTAATAACATATACAGAAATGATAATTATTTTCAATAAATAAGCTAAACAATTATCTAATAACTCATATTTCGCTTAAGTAAACTTAAGCGGTTTTTCCTATGAACAAAGATATATTCTATTACATTTTACACTCGCATTGATTTCGTTTAATAATACAATGAAAAATACCGTTCAAATGTTTTAGTCGCTAAAAAAGTACGTTCGGCAACACCGCGTTGAGCAAAAGCAATCAGCTGACACGTTGTTATGGGAAAAATCAAAACTCGTTTGATTTCTTCGATACGGGCGGCTATGGGCGTTTATGTCAGTATCGGTGAGATTTCGTTTACATGCAACTCCCATAAGATAGATCGTGTCAGCTGACACGGGTATGTGCGGGCGTTGATGACTGTTGGAACCATAAGAGCTGGAAATCTGGCTCGATTTCAACCCTGAACATCGGTTGCGGTATGTTGGCTTTATTTTTGATATTGTAAACATATCTGACTTTAAAGCCTTCCTCGTTTAATGCAGTCTCTATTTCTGCCGGGCTTACGGAATTTTCTATTCCTTTTAGTACAACTGACAAGCCACGGCTACTTTTTAGCTGATAGGTATAGAAATTTTTTTTCCTGTTTTCAAAGTCTTTAGTTATTTTGCGGAAATAATCCTCACTATAAGTTTCAATTTTAACTTCCTGTATATTGCCTTTTTTTATAGGTACGACATAGAAGTTTTTAGGACCTACTAGCTCAACCAGTTTGCTTACTAATGCATTAGAGCTTTGTTCTCGCAGGTAAATTGGAGGGGGCTTGGAACTCTTTTGTGGCTTTTCCACTTGAATATTTTGAGATTCAGCGAGCACACTGAATCTGTTGTCGCCCAATGTTATTTTCGGTGCCTCTTTTGTTGCCACTGCTGGCAGGTCACCTTTGATTGATTTGGAGGGATTCGATTTCCCATTCTTTTCTGGGGTTCGCTTTCTTTTTATACGGATATGGCGTTTTTATCTGCCATTTTTATGGTATCGCCAGCTTTATTTTGAGCTCCAGCTACGGAAGTACTTGCTAGAGGCTCTGTGAATTGAGGGCAAGTAATTTGGACACTCGGGGAACAGGACCGTGCCCTTTGTTCAATCGCCGTGTTTCCTTTTCCGGCTTTTTCGTTTATATCAAACGATTTGAAGGTGAAATACGCATTGCGCGATCGTTTGAAGAAGTGCCTGGGGCACTCATATGCATATATACATATGTATTTAATTTAATTTATTTTATTTTATTTTATTTAATTTAATTTTATTTTTATTTTTTTATTTATTTTATTTTATTTATTTAGTTTTATTTATTTATTTCCTTATATTTGTATGTTATTTATATATATATATATGTATATTATGAATTTATAAACGGAATTGTGCAGTGCTCTAACTGCCGGGATTGCAGTTCGCCGGTAATGCAGGATTTCAGCTGATCCGGCTGTCGATATGGGTTGGCAGCGCCACCTGCTGGTACAGCGCAGCTGATGCAACTCTGCGTGAAACAAAATGTACTTAGTATGTATGTGTTTATATATTTACATTTATGTATGTATATATTTATGTATATAAGTATTTATTTAAACTATTAACTTTTAAATACTTATCTTTGTAGAACTTTCACAATCCCGTGGGAGTGGGAGAATCGCCTCCTAAGTTTCTCGGCACAAATTTCGATTGAAAAGCCGATTAATACACCAGAATTAATACAATAATCACGGCGCGATACAATTTGGCTGATGAAGCTATCAGTGTTGCCAGTATTTTTTTTTTATACTCAGCTGTACTAGTACACAGAGTATTATAGTTTTAATCACATAACGGTGGATTGTAACAGAATGAAATAATCGAGATAGATATAGACTTATATATATCAAAATGATCAGGGTGAAAAGAGAAATCGATTGAGCCATGTCCGTCCGTCCGTCCGTCCGTCCGTCCGTCCGTCCGTCCGTCCGTCTGTCCGTCCGTCCGTCCGTCCGTCCGTCTGTAAACACTCTAACTCGCGCAAAAATTGAGATATTTTGATGAAATTTGGAACGCAAGTTGGTATCGAGACTGGGACGGTTGGTATTGAAAATGGGCGAAATCGGACCATGACCACGCCCACTTTTCCTATATAGAAAAAATCGGAAATTTGGTATCTCAGCCACTAATATAGCTAGAGTTTTAAAATTTTACCCACGTATTGAGCTCGGGCCCTTATGAAGAAATTTGATGAAGTTTTGGAAAATGGGCGGTGCCACGCCCACTTATTAAGGGTCAAACATTGAAAGTTTTATATGTCATAACTCAGAAACCGTTGAAGATATATCGATGAAATTTGGTACGCGTAATTTGCTTACATAGACAAATGTTTTGACGAAAAATTATCAAAATCGGTTTACGGCCACGCCCACTTTTATATATGTGTATTATAAAGTGACCTAATAAAACCATTTTAAGCGATATCTCTGTCAAATATAAAGATCTATCATTGAAATTTTGTCGCATGAGTCCAACTATGGACATAAAACAAAAAACACAAAAATTTTGGAATATGGGCGGTGCCACGCCCACTTATTAAGGGGCAGACATTGAAAGTTTTATGAGTCATAACTCAGAAACCGTTGAAGATATATCGATGAAATTCGGTACGCGTAATATAATTACTTAGTCAAATGTTTTGGCGAAAAATTATCAAAATCGGTTGACGGCCACGCCCACTTTTATATATAGGAAATATAAGGGGGCCTAATAAAAACATTTTAAGCGATATCTCTGTCAAATATAAAGATCAATCACTGAGATTTTGTGGCAGGAGTCCAACTATGGACATAAAACAAAAACTACAAAAATTTTGGAAAATGGGCGGTGCCACGCCCACTTATTAAGGAGCGAATATTGAAAGTTTAATAAGCCATAACTCAGAAACCGTTAAAGATATATCGATGAAATCTGGTACGCGTGATATATTTACTTAGCCAAATGTGTGGACGAAAAATTACCAAAATCGGTTGACGACCGCGCCCACTTTTATATATGTGTATTATAAAGTGACCTAATAAAACCATTTTAAGCGATATCTATGTGAAATATAAAGATAATTCATTGAAATTTTGTGACATGAGTTTTACAATAGACCGGAAACAAAAAATAAAAAAGTTTGGAAAATGGGCGTGGCACCGCCTCTTTTTAGACAAAGGGATATATGAGATTTCTTAGCCTTTAACTCGACAAATAATTGAGATATTATGACGAAACTTGGTTTATACACTTTTATAACATGTGTTAATAGACACGCAAAAATGTATTGAAATCGGTTTATGACCACGCCTACTTTTTAACAAAGATATTTCTGGAACACCCTTTTGGAATTTGTAACGTGAAGTCTTTGTAACTAAAAGTCATAGAGGGATGAAATTTTGCACTAACAATAATATTTGTATGCTTATTTGGATGATTGATATAAATTTTGAAAATGGGCGTGGCTGCGCCCTGTTTATGCAGCACTCGTTTCATATAAAATACACCCTATATCGAACAAACGCAAACAAACAATGAAAGCATACAGCTGAGTATCTAATGTTCGATTGCACTCGAACTTAGGCTTCCTTACTTGTTTTTTTTTGTTTTTTTATACGAAAATTAGTACCAGCACACAGCTAGTTGGACCCACTGTGCACAGCTGGCGCGTATCTCAGCTCTAACTCTTCTTTATTAGTATTAACGTATAGATATGTAGGAATGAGAGTTGGATCATTAGATTAAAATATTTACATAAACTAGAAAGATATTTGAACTTAAAATAGCACTATAAAAAAACGACTTTTTTTTGAAATTTTCACTTTAGATGCACAAAAGTACATTAAGCACTGCAGGTACATCAAAATTGTATATTAAAGAAATATTTCTTTATTTATTCTGAATGAAACATATAATAAGGAATTTTCACGTAGAGTTAACATTTTAAGAGTTATACGCAAATTAAAGTGGGTACTTTTTGTGTTATTTTATATTTCAGTGGTTATCCTTTAGGTCCTGTTCACATTGGATTTTTCCACCACAGGTGTCCTTTTTTCTTTTTAATACCCTTTTTTGTATCCCTTAGCGACCAAATAATGTATTGAAATCGGAAAAATTTGGACGGTGGCGAATTTTCGATTTCCTCAATATTTGATCCTTTCAAAAAAAAAAAAAACAAAAAATGTGGATATCCTTGAAAAAGGAGCAGCTCGGATTTTAATTTCAACGGATGTTTCATCTATAAACATCACATAACACAACCCCACTTTCCTTTTTTCTCGACATTTTCATGCAACCTATCGTCGCTTCCTGCCTACCGTGTCCGATGCAATTATTCGCGGAATCGTTATTTGTTTCAGTAAATATAGCTCTTCTACATATTGTTGCCAGCGAGTGCATATATTTGTCGGAAGCTTATCGTCCCACTGTAACCCAAGTAACCACAGTTCTTGAAACAATACTATAAACAATACCACCGATGGTGACACTATGCCTAATGGGTCGTATATTTTCGACATTTCTGATAACACTTACCGCTTTGTTGGATGGCTCACACACATTGATTTTATTTTCAACGACAATTCATCTGTGCACGGATTCCACTGTACACCTAATATTTTTACAAACGAGTCAACTGAGTGTGATGTTAAATCAACGGGATTGTATTCACATATTTCTTTAGGCAATGTGTTAAGTAGTGGCCAGCAGTTTGAACTCCACTTGCGTAAAGAAAAATTTGCTTCGGACAGCAAGGAAATGAGTTCGTCTTTAAGTTTAATTAAATTGTGTGTTGAGTTGCAGCCGGTTAAAATAACATCCACATAAGCATCGTTTTCAATCACACACGATGCAGCTGGGAACTCCAGTTTATAATCATTAGCTAGAAGCGAATTATTTTGGTGGAAAAATCACGACGAAAACGGTCTTTGGGAAAGTTTTATGGACATTTTAAGTAACATTTTCCTGTTGTAACGAAAATCCTAGCTGATTCCCTTTCCGAGAAAAATCGAGTTTTCCATTTTTTATGGGCATTTTTTTATTTACCCACTGAAATTTTTTATTAATCCTGAAATATCACATAATTTTCAAAATACTGTGCTGGAAAAGGAGAAAAATCACTCTCTAGATGTCGGTCAACAACCATTTCCATTTACAAATTCGATACAATCTTCAATATGATCCAATATCACATGGATTTTGAGGGTTTGTTGGAGCTCTGTCGCCCGAAACTTTTTTCTTAAATCAACAATAAGCTCGTTTAGTTTCAAATGATCTCACTATAATTTTCGGTTTATTTATTTCAATTGATTATGTTTTCAGGTAAAAACAAAATTGACGCTAAACAATGTTGTAGTACTGCTAATCCACAAGTATTTAATGACGATAATGAAATTCGTGTTCTCGAAAAGTGTATACTTCCAGAATTACAGTTGCTGCAGGGGTATGTGAATTATTTATTTTGGCAAGGACTGGTTCCATTAGTTGGAAGAGAACAAGCTCTTATTTGGCCCAAAAAATTTTAACTGGTGGCAAAAAATTATCAAGGAGGTACCTTCGAGGGGAATGCTTGCTGACAATTGTTAAAGCAAGCGGATGGATTAGATGATGTTGCTATCTACAAAGGAGTAGGTCTTTTGCGATTAGTACCCTTCATTTCGGCATTAAAAGCCATGGATCTCGTCGTCAATTGTTGTTTCGGAACTTTAGGAGAAGCAGTTCATCGTGTGTTCCTGAAATACTGGAATTAGTATAGAATTAATCTGATTGAAGATTCCTTCTATTCAGTACAACTAAGAAGAGCTGTCATTGAATTTTCTTCTAATAACTTGTAAAAAATATTTTGGCATCTTTTAATTCATAGTTGCTGAATAAACGAATTAATAAGTTCATTTAAAAGAGATTAGATACACGCGATTCATTTTTTTTTTGGAAATTCTCATATATAGGTGATATAATTTGTTAATGTTCAAGTTGACCGATATCTAGAGAGTGAATTTTCTCCTTTCCCAGCACAGTATTTTAAAAATGATGTGAGTTTTCAGGAGGTGCTTTAAAACACGAACTGCTATAAACGGCGATGACGTCAGCTCGTATGTTACTGTCAATAGCCGGTAGTGCTCAATTGGCAGAGTTTCGTCAGTTCGCCACAAAATTCTTTGAAAATCCGTATGCTTTTCAGACGCACGAATTACTCGAAACATTTTTTGTATATAGCTGCACAAAAAACAAAACGATATTGTCGAAAACGTAAAGAAACGGCAAGAAGATCTCGTTGTATTTTGTGGGGCGATATGCAAGCGCTGATTGAGAGAGACACCTGACGAATCTTTTCTAGAACCATCAAAGACAACTCTACATTGTGTTGTTGTACTCTCCGGCTTCAGAACCGCGTGGTGCGGTAAATAAAAACAATTTCGATGAGCTTCCTCTTCCTCTTGTATCGAAAGCTTTTCCATATGACCTAATGACAAATACTCGTTCATAAATTCGGTATACTGTTGTTTCAGTTCAGGTGATGTGCGAAACGTTCCATGGAAAAAAACCGCGTGCGTGCTTGTTGTAAAGTATGTTGTATTGGTCGTGCGTTTTCTTTGAACGAATATTCTACGATATATGTGCCATCTTGGCTGCAAGAGTGAGTAGCGGAGATATGCGCCTCTGTTACATCCACTGGAATTGCAGTAGATGTGGGTACATTATCCATTTCCATGAACGAACGAACGAGTGAGTCTAAATCCATGTGAGCATGATTTGTTATTGCCGGTGGTTGACAGAGTGTACCGGCATCACATGTACCGGCAATTACCCAACCAAAAACGCTTTTCAGGGCAGTAGGCATCGACGAATCAAACTGCTGGCGCTCTCCAGTAAAGATGGTCCACAACTGATCCGCACCTATTATGACATCAACAGAGCCTTTGTCGCAAAATGTTGGGTCAGCTAATGGTAAGTTAAGAATTCTTTCCCATCCTGAAGATGAGCAGTCAATGTGGTGTGTGGGTATATCGGTTGTCAATTTAGGTAAAATGTATGCGTTTATATCAATAGTATTTTCATACAAGCGCGAGAGAAGTTTAAGCTGTACACACTAGAGCTGCAAAACTATCGATGGCACTATCGATAGTATCGATAGTTTTTTTTTCGTGTCACTATCGATAGTTTTTTTCCACTATCGATGGTTATCTCTATTCATGCTTGTAGTTTTGTCCCAATAGAAGAATACTGAATGTTAGGGAGGAGTTGGGTTTCGATATCAAATTGGTCAAATTAATACCCCAGCGGGTTAGGGGGCTTAGAATATACCCGGGGTAAGGAATGTCTGTCGTAAGAGGCGACTAAAATCCACGCTTCTAACGATATATAACTTGTAGTAATTGAACCACACCTCGCTAAATGACATCTGGTCAATGTCAAAATTTTTAATTTTTTCCGATTTTTGAAAGTTTTGATTTTCAAATTAAGTTTTTTATAAAAACTTGTAAAAATCAGAAAAGTTTTATTTTTTTAAAATTAGCCCGTTTAATTGTTAACGTAATATCAAGGATATCTGATAAAAGCATTAAGTATTTCTAGCGATTTCTTTCATGTGAAACAAAAAGGATATTTTATGGACGAAAAACTCGGTTATATGAAGCATCCGTGTATAGGGCGTCGTTTTACAACTTTTTTTTTGCAAAACACTATAGACTTCTTGCGCGACCTTAAACTTCTCATATTCAATAGTACTGCCTTTAAAATAAGAAACAATTTGCTCGCACAGCTAAATTCAATGAAGGTGCAAAACAAGGTAACTCGTATGGAACATGGTGCAAGGTTTCCAATATATTAGCTGCGGAATGATTTGTTCTGACAGCAGCTTTTTTGTCTACAGTACAGCTACTCGCAATTTGAAATCTTCTGATATAAAATGACAAGCAATAGTTAAGTAATTTTCATTATTCCTTTTTATACCTTTCATGAGAATGAAATGGTATTATAACTTAGTGCCAAAAAATTTTTGTCGAAAGTACCAGAAGGAAGCGTGGGGGACCCACCAAAATATATACCGATATGATCAGAATCACGAGCTGAGTCGATTAAGCCATGTCCGTCTGTCCGTCTGTCCGTCCGCCCGTCTGTGTGAACGCAAACTAGTCCCTCAGTTTTTGAGATATCTGAATGAAATTCGGAATACAGGTATTTTGTTATATGCAGCTGATCATTTGTCGGAACCGGCCGAATCGGACCACTATAACATATAGAAAACAACCGATTATTCAGATATACATGAAATTTTTGGATGTAATTTGTGCATAACTTCCCCATTTAAACAGCTAAGGACATAAAACTTTGAAGTAGACGTGCCCATTTTGGCCCAAACAAGGTTACCGAAAATTGTCAAGATCGGACCACTATAACATATAGTTCCACAACATCCGATTATTCAGATATACACATTTTGGTGCATAACTCCTCCATTTTAACAGCTAACGGCGTGAAATTTTTAAGTATTTGTACCCATATGGGCCCAAACAGGGTTACCGAAAATTGTCAAGATCGGACCACTATAACATATAGCTCCCCTACAACCGATTGTTCAGATATGGACATTTTGGTGTATAACTTCTCCATTTTAACAGCTAACGGCGTGAAATTTTGAAGAATTTGTACCCATATGGGCCCAAACGGGATTACCGAAAATTGTTAAGATCGGACCACTATAACCTATAGCTCCCCTACAACCGATTGTTCAGATATGGACATTTTGGTGTATAACTTCTCCATTTTAGCAGCTAACGGCGTGAAATTTTTAAGTATTTGTACCCATATGGGCCCAAACGGGGTTACCGAAAATTGTCAAGATCGGACCATTATAACATATAGCTCCCATACAACCGATTGTTCAGATATGGACATTTTGGTGTATAACTCCTCCATATAAATAGCCAAGACACCATTTTTTCTAATAAATCTTTCCATAAATGAACCCACAGAATTAAAATTATAAATTAAACTTAATCCGGCTATGTACATACATAGGTAACTTTTCATTTCCCCACTCATGAAAGGTATGAAGTCTTCGGTACGGCCGAAGACAGCCGCGCTTTTACTTGTTTTTTGCTTGGTTTTCCGACGGGGTAGGAATATGATGTATTGTGGAACGATTTTTTCACAAGGGATGACGAAAAATCGTTCCACAATACATAAGTATCTATATCTTTAGCTTAAGGGCCGTTTACTCAACCTCTGATTAACGCTAACCCTATGAGAGGGTGAAGTCACAAACAAATTTTATCTTTTGTCTATACACGGATGAGTCATCTAACCGAGTTTTTCGTCCATAAAATATCCTTTTTATTTCACGTTAAAGAAATCGCTAAAAATAATGTTTTTATCAGATATCCTTGATATTACGTTAACAATTAAACGGGCGAATTTTTAAAAAATAAAACTTTTCTGATTTTTACAAGTTTTTATAAAAAAATTAATTTGAAAATCAAAACTTTTTCAAAAATCGCAAAAGCATAGTGTATTCTACATTAATGAAATGTTTAAGCAGTGTGCCTTTTGATTATCGGTATTTTACATTAATGAAATGTATAAACAATGTGCCTTATGTACTAGTCAGCACCAAAGATGCTAAAAAACAAATGTACTACTTTTAGTTTTATTACTAAGTATAGCGTTTTCAAGTCAAATGAAACCTTTTTCAAATCAAGTGCAAATTTTAAATTGAAAAAGGTTTAATTTAACCAAAAAATGCTATATATATAAGTGAAGTATTTAATTCCTATTTGTTGTTCTTTTGTTAATTAATTAATGTTATGCGTTAAAAAAAAATTAAAGACTTTGAAAAGGAAAATGTAAACAAAACCATCCGTCTTTTTAAGGTTTAATTTAACCAGAAAATGCTATATACATACACAGAGAAAAAAGTACAATGGTTTTTTCAACCAACTTCTTGGTTAATGTTTTATTGGTTGATTTATTCATGTCAAAAGGAAAAAAATGTAATATGTACATTTTCATTGTACCATTAACCAATATTTTGGTAACAATCAATATCAAACAGAAAGTTGGGTTCCCCAACGTGTATATTTGTTATATTAACGAAAATATTGGTTAATTCATATCTAAAAAAAAAAGTAAAAATATTTACGAAGCTTTGTGGCTTCGGCTTTGTTGTTACCATCGCCTTCAACACCGTTTGTGCTTGACGAAATTGAATGGCTGGACCCGAATTGCAGAGAGCGGGAGAGTGAGATTTGGAATTTTCTTATTCAGTTAACATATTAACACTCTCTTATAGATCATACATAGCAGTGCTGCTACTGGCATAAAAATATAACCAACAAATTGTTTAATAGTAACAAGAAATTGGTTGAAGATTTGAACGAAAATTTTGTTATATCAACAAATATCATGGTTAATATAACCAAAAACACTGTCTAATATATCAACAATGGTAATGGAAATATTAAACAAAATTCACATTGATTCCATTTCAAGTGTGAAATTAGTACTATTAACCAACTTTTGGTTGATTTTTCTCTCAGTGTAAGTGAAGTATCTAATTCTTATTTGATCTTTTATTTAATTATTGTTTTGCGTAAAAAATTAAAGACTTTTTGGAAAGAAAACTGTAAACAAAACCATCCCTCTTTTTATTTTAGTGAAATATTCATAAAAAACTATCGATAGTATCGATAGTTTTTTTTTCGACTATCGAAACTATCGAGTGGTCCGACTATCGATGGTTTTGCAGCTCTAGTACACACCTCGTATAGTGCCTGCTGCGCAAGTAGACAAACTAAGCACTGATATACGTGCATTTGTACGTGAAAGCCCGATACGTTGAGTGAAGCATTCAGTAACGAATGATACAGTGGACCCTGTGTCAAGTAAAATTCGACAATTCACCACATTTCCCCAGTGGTCAATAACGTTCGCGAGTATAGTAGGTAAGAGAGTAGTAGGCATGAACGAGATTCCTGTATGTTTGTTGTTTGCATATGCCGAGACAACTGGATTGCGTGAAGCGTCTGAAGTAGACTTAGCGCCTGATTTTTGTTGTACATTATCTTTATTCATCTGTGGCTCTTTATGCATATGCACTAAGGTGTGGTGATTTGAACGACAAAGTTTACACCGAAAAATTGATGGACATTGGCTAGCATTATGCGATGAGCGCAAGCAATTGAAACAGAATTGCTTATCTTTTATATATGCCCTGCGTGTTCCAATATCCATTTGCTTAAACTTTTGGCATTGAGAAACAGTATGTAGTTTCACACATACCATACAATTGCTTTTTGTGGTTGATTCCCCTGCATGAACATAATGTGCCAATACTGTACGCTTTTTATTGACAGACCGAGATGGATTACATGATTCTGAAGCATCACAGCGATGCGAGAGGAATTTAAGAAACTCATCAAATGGACGAACTGTATGCGAGTCGCCTTTCTTTGCCCATTCCCTCTTTGTCTCTTCATCGACTTTGGCTAACAAAATTGCTACCAACCAAGGGTCCCTGTTATTACAATTGAGAGCATCCAAACCTCAGCTTTATCGGTTAAATTACGAAGAGTTGATATATTGGGATTGTTGCATGGAGTTAAAGACAAAAATTGCTGCACCAGAGAATCAGCGTTGCCGTTTTAAATTCCTGAGATTACCCAACAAAATATTCAAATTACCCATAATTGCCCAAAATTCCCCATACAAATTTTCAAATTGCACTACCCGACAATATTTCAAAAATTTTGATATCCTCGACATTTTATACATCTTGTATACTCAGAGAAAAGGCAAGCTAAATTCAAGTCTAGCGGGCTTGAATCAAGCCGAAAACGTCATGAAAGTCTGTTAAGCTTGAAAATGATAAAATCAAGAATATATTCTTATTTTTAGAACGAGTTTTTTGGAAATAAAAATCTTATTTTAAGGATTTTCCGTTTTGAAATAAGCTTTTATAGAGTTACTTTCAGCACTGTCCATGCTTGATTTAAGAATGTACATTCTTATTTTGAGAATGTTCAACCTCGTCTTAAGAATACTTATACTTGATTTCCCCCTTTTTCGAAATTCAAAATTCGAAATCTTTTAACCCACCCAACAAAAATAAAAAGAAAAGGTTTGTATATGTACATATACATATATGTAAATGCAATTCTTATTATTACTATATATAATTCATTTTTACATACATACATATATACATTGTGTAGATTATAAAGCTAAAATTATTTGTATATGCAATAGGAGTCTTAAGATAATGTTATAACTATGTAGTTCTTATTACCAATATTTAATTCTGGTAATGGAAAATCGTTATTTATATAATACACTTATAAAGGTAAAGTTGCTAATTAAAAAAATGAGTGATGCACTTGTTGGAACAGGAATTCGGTTTTGGCGTCATATTAGTATTCGTAACTGATATTTCGCTATACCTTAATCAAATTCGGTTGCGGTTTCGTTTTCCTCATTATCTCCAGTTCTATCTCTGTCTTCTTTTTTTATTTCCTGAGGGAAAAAGAGGCATTTTGGATGCATATATATTTAATTATTATATTATACATATACGTATGTATATAAATATGTACAAAATTATTAAATAAAATAAGAACTCAACTAACCTCAGTGGCTTTTTCAATTTGAGGAAGAGCAACAATTTCATTAATTATTACAGGAAAGTCTTGTGCTCGCGATAAATATTACTGCTATTTGTTTGCTAAATAAATTTTTTCCATCTTGCTAATTGTTTTTTCTATTGACTAAAAATTTTTTCTTTGTCACACAAAAAATTGGTCATGGTATTCTGAAATTAATAATATCATTCTTAAATCAAGATTTTTCCAGTTTTTTATCTTGTTCCAAGAATACCGTTCTTGAATCAAGATTGGGGAAATATAAATTGAATTTATTTTTCCTTAATTTCTATAATTCTCAATTCAAGTACGACACAGCTTGTTTTTAGCCTGCGACTTTTCTCTGAGTGTATTTATCTTATTTTTTGCATAAAAACAAACCTTTTGTCCGCCAAATTTCCGTCACTTTAACGTCGATTTTATGTGGAATTGGAAAGGGTGTTTCATCCTCTCAAAATGAAATGAAATAGCATAAAACTTAAGACGGTAATGGCGGAGATATTGACAGATTAGTAATCCTCCTTTTCTTCTTAGCTCGAAAACTGAAATTTCAAAATATCTCGAAAACTCTTCTAATTTTGAACCATTTGATTACATATTTGGAATCAGCAGGAATACATAGGAATCAAATGTCGGCGATATTTTTTTGTCGGTCGTTTGTATTTTTAAATTCATGTGCATATATGTATGTATATATGTGGTTAAAAAAAGTTATAAAGAAACATAAAACAAGTAAGAGAGAAATGAAACATCAAATAGTCCGATTTTCTTTAATTTATAGGTACCTTCAATTCTGTGGGTTGTTAATGCAAATATTTATAAAAAAATATTGTAATGATCTTAGCTATTTAAGTGGAGAAGTTTTACCCCAAAATGTATGGTTGGTTGTAGGGGAGCTATATGTTATAATGGTCCAATTTGGCCGATTCCGACAAATGATCAGCGTATATTAACAACTGAGGAACTGGCTCATGATTCTGATAATATCGGTATATATTTTGGTGGGTCTAAGTTTTCTCCTTTTGGAACTTTCGACAAACCTGTTTTGGCTCAATGTTATAATACCATTTCATGTTCATAAAAGGTATAAAATTGCTTATTTTTTTCCTAGCAAACTTCTTACTTTAACCCTAGATAGATAACGCTATTTTATACCCCTGCAAATATAAACATACGTCATAATGACGTATCTTCATTTAATGGCTTTTAAGGAGGTGAAAAATATAAAACTTATTTGTTTTTTGACTGAGATAATTTATTTCATTTATTTCCAGTCCTATGTGGAACATTTAAACATAAAATTAAAGATAATATGAGATTAATAAAGAAATTCATTTTTTTTTGACAAAAAGCTACAAAAATTAGACAGCCTTCACAAAAAGGTGCAAATTTCATTCTTAATTCTAAATTCATAGAGGTTTTTTTGTTTACTTAACAAAACAACCCTTTAAATAATATTTTAAAACAAAAAAAAAAAAAATTTAATCAAGCAAGATTATATGCATGTGTTACAAACTTGGTTTTGGTGTTGTCCACACAGAGGTGTGTTAAACTTGAAACATTATTTTTTTGACATGCGTCATATTTTAGAAGGACAGCACCAACAGTATTTTATTTTCTGGGAAGAGCCTGATTTCTACTGCCTTCGAGATCATTGCTGGTGTTATTTTTTGTCGTCTTCTTGGGTATCACTAACTCCATCTGAATTTTGTAGGGCAACTTGTATGGTGTTGCGCAAAGTTCTTTGCAAAGAAGATATTTTAAGTCTTGTTTTCATTCGTAGATTTGTTAACAACTTAAAACGAAAAAAAAAACAAAAACAACATATTAATCTAATAAATTGAAACACAAAAGTGATAAAAAATTCATGCAATGGAAAAACCAAAATGTCACACTAAATATAAAGCTACGTCGTTTTGACGTACGTTGTGATCATAACTCAGATAAAAAAAAAACTTATGGCAAAAAATCGAGCACCAGCAATGAGCTACAACCACCGACTGAGAAAACTGAGCGTATGAAGTTGCTTCGGAAATAAATGAAAGTCTGAGAGAGTAAAAATAAAAATGAATACGTCATTTCGACGTGGTTTATCTAATTAGGGTTAATAGGCTTATGAAATTTGCTTGTACATACATGTTCGACCGCCGGTAATTCAAGATTAAATAAATGCTGCAAAAACTCATGCATACTTTCGCACAATGCGAATGTAATAGAAACTCATGAAAATAATTAATTTTTTTATAGGTATTATTAGATGGGCTAGTGCACAATCCGGATAAGTGCAGGTTTTGGCCAAACTGAGTTAATTGCATTTTTGGAATCATCAACACTATACCTACCTCGTGTTTACTTTTTGTAAGCAAATTATCAATAATGGCGGAGATATGCGATGGCATAATCAGTTAAGTGCTTTGAAAATGAAATATTTGTTGTTTACAAACCGGATAAGCGCGCTTAGAAATTCAAATTTTCTATAAACATAATTTTTCTTGTGCACAGAAATTCCAAGTGCCACAAAATAAAAATTTATGCTCGGTATCCTATAGATTATTATAGACTTATATAGTGATATTTACACAAATAGTTGTGTTTTAATGGCTAGTCTATATCTGTGGTCGCTGTGGTGCAGTGGGTAGAGTGCTCGCCTGCTATGCAAGAGGTCTCGGGTTCAAACCACTGTCCGAGCAAAACACCAAAACAATTTTTCTAATTAGCAAAAATCCAATTATTGGGTTTTTTAAGAGCAGCGGTCACCTCTCGGCAGTGGGCGGCATACCCTCCGAGAGTATTTCTGCCATGAAAAAGCTTCTCACAAAAAATGCATTCGCCGTTCGGAGCCGGCATAAAACTGTAGGTCCACCCAATTAGTAGGAAAAAACAAAAAGGAGCACACCTCGAATTGGGAGAGAAGCTCGGCCATAAAACTCGTCAGAGTTATAATAGCGCCATTGTATTATTATTATTATTATTATATCTGTATATTTATATGTACCTATGTATGTATGTATATTAGATAGGGTCGAAAAAATAAGTTGTAAAAGTCCGCCCCTAAATTTGAAGCTTATATTGAGAGGGTTAAGGGGCACAAAAAAAAATTTTTTTTTATCCCGCGAAATACCGCCGAAATTGTTTTTTTCTTGTAACTTTGTTATTTAACATCCCATTTTTAAAATTGATACGTCATTAGTTTCGTATTTTGAGGCTCTACACTTCCTTCTAATGTCCTTTTGAGCTCTGAAGTCGTTTTCACATAGTTGGTTCAGCTAACTTATTTGTATGTCCATGAATTATCCTCTTTGTTTTGCCAAATGAAAGTGCTTCAAAATTCATGACAATGTTACCTTGAAACGGTTTTACTAAATTGATAAAAAAGAAGTTACGTCACGACGAATATTTAACGTAGGTAGCTATTATTTAACTAATTTTTTTTAAGCAATTCAGTATATGTAAAGTTGTAAAATTCCGACCCTAAATTTTTATTTTTATTTTTTTCTGACGGGTTCATGGAGATAAAAATAAATCAGCCAACAAGAAAGAGAAGAGGGGTTAATGAAGATCCACATTTTGAATGGAACACCATAAATTTAAAACCAAAAAATTCGAGCCCACTCCCTATTTCAAGTGAAAAAAAGAGAGACCTCATTTTTTTACTATCAAAGGGCGTACTTCCTGCAATTTATGAAAACTTTTTCGCCAATCTACCGACAAGTAATAATTTTTCAAATGATGAAATTTGATTTTTTTTTTTAGTGTAACTATGTTAGAATGGTAAATAACCCATAAAAATGTACTATTTGAATTTAATAACTATGTTAGTGTTCTAAATGAACAATAAAATATGTACTAACAGCCAACAAGAAAGAGAAGAGGGGTTAATGAAGATCCACATTTTGAATGGAACACCAAAAATTTAAAACCAAAAAATTCGAGCCCACTCCCTATTTCAAGTGAAAAAAAGAGAGACCTCATTTTTTTACTATCAAAGGGCGTAATTTCTGCAATTTATGAAAACTTTTTCGCCAATCTACCGACAAGTAATAATTTTTCAAATGATGAAAATTAATTTTTTTTTTTTAGTTTAACTATGTTAGCATGGTAAATAACCCATAAAAATGTACTATTTGAATTTAATAACTATGTTAGTGTTCTAAATGAACAATAAAATATGTACGAACAGAAATAAGGCCCCTATTATGAGTTTTGTTCGATCTTCGATATTCGCTCGTCATCGAATGTCGAAATATCGTCTTCGTATTATGACACTTCATCGCCACCGATATTTTCGTTGCGTATCTAATTTTTCATCGAACAAATTTTTGCTTGCGACGCAGTACTATTTTCTGGTGAAATAATTAAAAATGTAAGTTTTTTATGTCTATTTCAATTTTTCCTCTGCAAAAAAATAAACGCCTTTTGCAACTTGGGGATTTTCATTCATCAGACTGACCAGCCTTTCCAGTTGTTGCTTTGTGCTTACAACTTTAGTCCTGCGTAATATTAATAAGAATGTAATTTATTATTTTTTTGCAGAGGAAAAATTGAAATACTAGACATAAAAAACTTACATTTTTAATTATTTCACCAGAAAATAGTACTGCGTCGCAAGCAAAAATTTGTTCGATGAAAAATTAGATACGCAACGAAAATATCGGTGGCGATGAAGTGCCATAATACGAAGACGATATTTCGACATTCGATATTCGATGACGAGCGAATATCGAAGATCGAACAAAACTCATAATAGGGGCCTAAATTGAATAAATTTTTCATAGAAGAGCTCTAACAAAAATATTTGAAATTTAAAAAAGTTAGCGCCAAATCGGCTAAGTGCCTAAAAAATTTTAATCACTAAAAAAATAGTATAGGTATTGAAGCGATAAATATAATTTTAGCACATTTGGATTCTACATACTTCAATTAATTATTCGTAATCGTTATAACCAGGGACCGATTTTAATCGTTATTTTCATTTCTTCGGATGAAAAAATCATTATGAATACTTCGTTAACAATAAAATGCAAGTATGCAGATACAATGATTTTAGCACATTCTATCCAAATATGAGCTCATCTTTATTCTAAAGATTTTTATTTTTTAAATTTTTAAATAACCATTATTTACGATTTTTATTTTTTCGATCAAAAATAATTTTTATTATTGGATTTAAATTTTTCTGATGAAACGATCGATATTTTATGATTTTTATTTTTTCGATCAAAAATAATTGTTATAATTGGATTTAAATTTTTCCGATCAACTTTAATCAATATTTTTTTATTTTTTCTCCGATCATAGTAAACTTTTTCAAACGTTAGTGAATCCTATATTTGATGGCTTGAAGTTGACGATTGTGCCAACATTGGCCAGTTCTATTTGAGAACAAAATTTGCAAAAAAAAAAAAACAAGTTTTTAGAGTTTATTATGATCGGAAAATTTTAAATGCAATAATAAAAATTATTTTTGATCGAAAAAATAAAAATCATAAAATATCGATCAAGTTTCATAGGTAAAATTTAAATCCAGTAATAACAATTATTTTTGATAGAAAAAATAAAAATCATAAAATATCGATCAAATTTCATCGAAAAAATACAAATCAAACTATAACGATTAAAAATGATTTTTTTATAAAAATGATAATCGTTACGGTCCCTGGTTATAACTGAAAAAATGTGACAGTTAACAAGTTATTGCTATTTAAACACAAAATTTGCTCTCCTGAACATTTTTCAAAATATCACTTATCCGGTTTGTGCACTAGCACATCGTATTATTCATATAAAACTAAAGGCGAATTCCCCAAATCATAGCATTCCCCAAAAATTACCCAAATATTAAAAAATTCCCCAAATTTGGGGAATTACCCACAAAACGGCAACGCTGCAGAGAATGTACAACTAGCGACTTTTTGTCGTACCGCTCGACAAGTCTATCCCATGTGTCTTTATAATTATTGTAAGTTAATGGAATATGCTTTACAAGACTTAATGCTTCGTCTTGTAAATACGACTTCAGATAATGTAACTTTTGGATGTTGCTCAAATTTGACTTGTTGTCAATTGCGCTCCGAAAAAGGTCTCGAAACGATGGCCAATCTGAATAGTTTCCAGAAAAGGTAGGTAAGGAAATTTTCGGGAAATGCACATTGGAATGAGAGGTGGTCGCACTGAGATTTTCTAAGGACTTGGCTTTTTGTGTTAACAAATTCCCAATGGAATCTTCGGTCTCAGGATCTTTCGTAGGTTGCGAATTAAATTGATCGTTGATCAAACGCGATATGATGGCGTGAGCTGCGAAGTACTTATTCTGATACTCCTCTACATCTTTTTCTGGGTCTATGAAATTTTCGCTATCTGCATAACCATACAGAGCTTTGCTTATGTCTACAAACTCACTGTATGCCAACTCTAAGTTATGCAAACGATTTTTTAATTGTTCGATTGGCGTATTTGTATCAAAACCGCGTTTTCACATGCACGTGTAATGGTGCCTTTCACCCACCCACGTTGCTTCATAAGTTTATCCATTGCGAAATGCTTAAAAGAAATTATTAAAGTCAAAATATATCCGGCTCCTAAAGGACCAAAAAATGTTAGCAAACGAAAATCGACCGATGTGCTTTAGAGTTTAACCCAAAGATGACTTGATACGAAACTCTTTTTTACTCTCTCACTTACGATTTTCCCACGGGTCTAATGTGGCTTTGTTGCCAGCATCAACACAACATAAAACCCGGCCGATCAGCTGTTTGTGCAAATTGCAGGTGCCAGAAAGGAAAACGCGCCAAAATAAATTGTCACTTTCGGCGGATTTTAATGTTTTGTTTTATGTGCCCAATTTTGTTGAAATAATAAAGAATTATAAGAAATACAGAGGTAATTGTATTGCTTGTGTGTAATATTCAGTGGAGTTTATTGTTTTAAGTGGAAAAAATTGTGTTTCAGTTAAAATTATAAAATATATGTTAATGAGATGGAACGCGGGCAGGGTTCTTCATAGTGATGGGCGAGTCCGAGATGTTTAGACAATCGAGAGAATCGCCATCGTTGCAAAATCACAATGGAGTCAAAAGTTGACTCGCTCCTCGACTACACAATCGAGATGTTTTTGCGATTGTTCCGAGTCAGCGAGTCGGAGGTTGTTTCGATGACATCTCGACTACACAACCGAGATGTTTTTGCAATTGTTCCGAGTCGGCGAGTCGGAGGTTGTTTCGATGACATCTCGACTACACAAGCGAGATGTTTTTGCGACTGTTCCGAGTCGGCGGGCCGGCTGTTGTTTTGATGATTTGTTTTAGTTGATAAAATAAACTGAATGAGTGTTGTTGATGAAGAAAGTAGGATTGTTAATGGAAGTGAGGCAAATACATATGTAAATAAATGAACCAAATTGAAAAATATGCTATATATAGACGCTGCATTTTTCCAATCACAATTAAAGAGTGTCGTGCTTAAAAAATACAATTAATTATTTAAACATTAATATATTAATAAATTTTCTGAAGTGAGACGCTTACGAAACAAATTAATTTTACGAGCAGTGACAACGGCAATAGATTTGTACCACTGTATACTTTTTTAAGCAATTTTGATATTCAAGCGGCAACAACAAATGTTATGTATTTTTTGCAGCGAGTCCGAAATGTAGGGTTGCTTTGAAAACGAGAGGAATCATTGGCGAGTCCGAGATGTTTTAGCGATTGTTTCGACTGACGGCAATTTACGACTTGACTCGAATACGAATGAAAACCATCGATAGCATTCGAGATGTTTCAACAATCGAGAGAATCGCATAAAACATCTCGGACTCGCCCATCACTAGTTCTTCAGTAGATTTATATATATATCCTGTTAAAAATTATTATATTTCAATTCTAATATATTCACATTTTAATAGAATTGCAAAATAGAGTAAAATATTTCTTAAAAAATACCACCCAACTACATGTATTATCGTTCAGCACTTTTTGTGCGTTATTCTTAATTTGTCTGAGATTGGGTTTCGAACACGAATATTCGGAATGTGGGAAAATCATACTATCCTGTGTATCACTTTTGTGGTTATATCCTTATCTTAATTTGGTATAAACAAAATTTTATTATTGCTATAGTCTTCAGTAACATAAGGAAGCCGAAAAACTCCCAGAAACAATATGTAAAATACCCATTTTCAGTTTTCGAACAGAGTGGCACCAATGAAAAATGTTATAAAAAATGCGCATTTTGACAGCGCTCTCACGAAATGAAGAGTTTCGTATCTAGTTATCTATGGTTTATGACTGACTTTATTGACAAAAATGCATACACATATTACATGAGTATATAAGGTAACGGGTGACATATGTACATATGCGTGTATGTATATACTTGTACATATCGCACGTTTTATGCAATAGGGATTTAACTAAAAAAAAATTTTTTTTGGGAAAACGTAAATAAACTTTTATAATTTCAAATAGTTTCCTTCTACGGCTAACTACAAAATCACTTTTATTTCCGCCATTTTTATCCTTTTGAGTATTCTATAAGGCTAGACTCAAAGGCACGACCCAGTTATTGAACAATATGGCAAAATCCCAGAAATCAAAAATTTCGAGTTAAATCCCTATTGCATAAAACGGGCGATATGTACATACATATCCCTGCAAAAATCATTGGATAATATGATCCATTTATGGTAGGTTGGGATAATTTCAAAGTGACCAAAAACATAGCCCAAACGACCGATTCGTTTATCTGCATCGGTTCGTAGTTAGCCGAAGATAACAAAAACCAAATGTTTATCGCGACGACGACGAACACGTGTCTACATACATACTAAAGGGCTGCAAGAGTGCTGAAAAAGTTAACTCTGAGCTACACGAAAAAATTTTGAACTTGAACGCACACAACAATGCAGGCCAGTTATATATTCTCATATACTAATTGAGTATCATATGTAGAAAACACTCAATTTGTAAGCACAAAAACTTATAAGTACAAACCATCGCTCAAGCGATGTCGTAAGCTAGTCTTTCGATCGAACTCAATAAATAAAGATTAATAAAAACCACACTAAAACCCTAGAACTTAAATGGCGACGAGGATCAAAAATTAAGAACATACAGTTCTCAAAATAAAAATTTTTTGCGTGCTATTAGTGTAAATAAAAATAGATTGATCAAAAAGAAGAAAAATTAAATAATTATTTTACTTTAAAAGATTTGAGTGTTAAAAAACATACATTGATCGAAAAAAAGACCTACTATTTGTATTTAAAAAATTTTAAAGTGTTTGAGCAACAAGAAAACTACTTATGTGTTAAATGTTATTATTTAAAGAAAAAAAGAGCCATTTTTTAACTTAGCAAAAGTTTATATTTTAAAAAATATACATGCATAATTTTCAGTGAGTTTTGTAATATATAATTGCAAAAAAAAAACTCCGAAGCGTGAAACCCAAAAAACTAAAAAATACGAAAAACCCAAAAAGAACTGTGTTTTACTGAAAAAATTGGCTTTATAGTTAAATAAAAAATAAATAATCGCAATATTGGTTTTATAAAAGGCGAGAAATATATGTAGTTATAACATTTTTTGACAAATGTACAGTAGGCACATTATTCATATTAAAAAGAAAAAAAAAAAATGTACCGCAAATCATTTAAGTGCTAAAAAATTTACAGAAACAAAAAAATCACTAAAAAGTGCATTTAACTTCAAAACGAAAAGTTCCAAACCGCTATAATATAATAATATAATATAATACAATGGCGCTTTTATAACTCTGACGAATTTTATGGCCGAGCTTCTCTCCCAATTCGAGGTGTGCTCCTTTTTGTTTTTTCCTACTAATTGGGTGGACCTACAGTTTTATGCCGGCTCCGAACGGCGAATGCATTTTTTTGTGAGAAGCTTTTTCATGGCAGAAATACTCTCGGAGGGTATGCCGTCCACTGCCGAGAGGTGGCCGCTGCTCTTAAAAAACCCAATAATTGGATTTTTACCAATTAGAAAAATTGTTTTGGTGTTTTGCTCGGACCGTGGTTTGAACCCGAGACCTCTGGCATAGCAGGCGAACACTCTACCCACTGCACCACAGCGGCCAAACCGCTATAACTGTGCGTAAAACCAAGTCGAAAAAGAAGCACAAAAATTTGAGAGAAAAACCGGTATACGCTCTTTTGCCGTTAATTGTGTATATACATTAGTGCAAGGCAACACAAATGATGCTGACACATTTGAAACTTGTTGGGTAAATGTAGCTTTGGTGCTCAGCAAAGTTTCGTATACATAAAAAGTTGCCGATGAAACATAGCTTCGAAACTAAAAGATGTTGCTTAAAAACGAAAGGCTGTAAGCGATGTTGCTCTGTAAAGAAAATTTTATGTTCTAATTAAACATGTTGAGTTGCAGTAAATGTTGATTGTGGCACGTTACGAACTGTTGTATCAATAATGTTTATATACATATATAACGCAAATACATAAATAAATAAATAAAATAAATAAAATAACAGTCTTGATTCGTCACTCAAACACACCAGACGTGCGAGAAACCTCTCTTCTAATCACTCGGATATTGCTTCGTGTGTGCGTAAAACAATAACAACACTCGGTACATATTTATATATATATTATAAAAGTACCGCAAGCCCTACTTGTGAATTGAACGACCTTGACTTTAAATTTAAGTTTCAAACTTTAAAAACTAATATTTAAATTACAAAGAAAAATTAAAAATTTTCATTGCAGTGGAAAAAGCATTTAAAAATGGCTAAGCCACCAGACATTTGGTATCGTAGTCGGCTAAACTTAGACTCTAAATATATAGTTACATATATCGAGAAACGATAATGAAAAATTTACAAATGTGTCTCCTTTTATAATTAAAAAATCAATAGACAATGCCTGTGATGGTGAAGTGGAAATTGCTAAAAAACTTCGTGACGGTTCGCTTTTGGTTAAAACCAAAAATGCATCGCAAACAGCAAAACTATTAAAACTAACTTCTATGCCAACAAGTCCAGAATCTATTACTTCTGTTAATGTATTGCTACACAAACAATTAAATTACTCCAAAGGTGTTATTTATTCTCATGAGCTTCGAGAAATAAGTGAAGAAATTATCCTTAATGAACTAAAAAGCCAAGGTGTACATGAAGTAAAGAAAATTTTAAAAAAAGTTGACAATAAACTAAATGAAACTGGCCTCCTTATTATTACTTTCGAGTCTCATATTCTGCCTGAATTTATAAATATAGGTTATGAGCGAAAAAGGGTAAGACCATATATACCATTACCTTTACGTTGTAATAACTGTTTCCACTTTGGGCACATTTCTAAAACATGTGCGAACGAAAAATTGTGCGGTCATTGTGGCGAAAAATACCACCTCGATCCCACAACTAAAGAACTTTGCACCCAACAAAAATCATGTGTCAATTGTAAGCACTTTAACATTTCTAACTACCAACAACACAGTGCTTACGAGAAAGCATGTCCAGTATTCATTAAACAAAAAGAAATACAAACAATAAAAACACTTAATAAGATTGACCATAAAACAGCTGTAAGTATTTACAACAAAAATCACCAACATAATTTCACTCTTTACTCCGACACTCTTAAATACTCCGAAATACCACCAACTGAAAACCCCGCAAACACTAACTCACCTGATGCAAAAACAACGTCACAATATGGAAAGAGACAGGTCGTCACATATGAAGATACTATGTCTGATTCAACTTCCAATATTACCTTAGTGGATTCCAGTGCAGCTACATCTATTTCCAAAATGAATACCAGTGCAGTCGCAAATGTTACAACAAATACTACTAACACGAAAACTGCTGGAAATAAATCTGTTATTTATCCTAGATCATTAACAAGAAAACAGAAAAGGCAATTGAAACTTACAGAAATGCGTAAAACTAAACAAAGTAAAAGTAAAAAAGAAACTAATAATGTTAATCTTAATTTTACTAATTCAGATGACGAAATGTTTAATCTTTCTGATATTTAATTTTTTAGTTATGGATTTAAGTATTATTCAATGGAACATGAAAGGTTATTTCAATAATTATGTTTCACTTTCATTACTCATCAATAAATACAAACCTAAGATAATAGCCTTACAAGAAACTCGTTTATGTCCGAATAAAAGTTTTCCTATACCTAACAACTTTCAAGAAATATCAAATTGTGTTAGTAGTTTCTCCAACGGAGTAACTTTATTAATACACAATTCAATTCAATTTAAGCCTTTACAACTCAATAATGATTTTACTGCTGTAGGTGTTGAAATCCACTCAAAATATAGATTTAACTTAATCAATGCTTACATCGGACCTAGAGAAAACTTTACTTCAGGAAATCTGTCATCAATAATTCAATCACCCAACTTTCCTACAATAGTTTTGGGCGACTTTAATAGTTGGCACAACAGTTGGGGATCTCCCAAAAACAATTGTAGAGGTAACAAGCTAAGCAAATTTATTCAACAAAATAATTTCATTTTATTAAACAATGGGCAACCCACCCATTATACTACCCACAACACTTTCACTCACATCGATCTAACTTTTTGTACGCCAGAATTATACCTTGATGCGAAATGGTCAATTGAAAAAGACTTGCATGGCTCAGATCATCATCCAATTATAACTACGTTATTTGACACAAATCAAGAAAAAAAATCCAAGTTTTTAACAAGATTTAAAACCAGTTCTGCTGATTGGAAATATTTTGAAAAATATACTGATGAAATTAACAACTCCATCCCACCCAGTTCCAATATAAACAAAGAAGCCGCTAATCTAAATAAAATAATATTGCAAAGTGCCTATAAATCAATACCTATAAGCAAACCCTCCTCTAACAAACACAATGTTCCATGGTGGAGTAGTGAGCTGAAAAATCTTAGAAAAGAAAAAAAATAAATGTTGGCAAATCCTTAAGCGTAATATTTGTCAAGATTCAATAACTAATTATAAAAAAGCTAATGCGAAATTTCGACGCGAGCTCAAGACTGCTAAACGTAATAGTACTTTTGAATTTACTTCTGAGATAAATCCTAGGACACCACCAAATAAAATCTGGCACAATATAAGAAAGTACTGCGGCCTCAATCCACAAAAAGATATCCACTGTTTAAATATTGCCGTTGATTCAGTAAATATAACTGACAAAGAAGAAATAGTCGAGTCCTTTGGTAAATATTGGTCATCTGAATCAAAAGATGACAAGTTTTCTTCAACATTTCGCACAGCAAAAAATAAAGTACTAAACCTCCCAGTAAACTACATACAAAACAAAAAATCTTTACTTATTGAAAAGGAAATAAGTTTCATTGAATTTAGTAATGCTTTAAGTAGTCTCAAAGGACGTACTCCAGGTCAAGATAAAATTAACTACCCAATGATAAAGAACTCTTCCTTAAATGTAAAACAACGTATTGTTAATTATTACAACAACATTTTCAATAATCATTTACCTCAATATTACAAAATAAGTACTGTTCTACCAATCATAAAACCGAACGCAGACAAAACAAATATAAAAAATTATAGACCTATTTCTTTAAACTCATGCTATGCTAAAGTAATGGACAAGATTATTGCAAATAGACTATGGTGGTACCTAACAACAAACAAACTCATTAATCAAAACCAGATTGGATTTGTTAAAGGCAAATCAGTTACTGACAGTCTAATATATGTAGACTACTTGATAACTGAATCACTGAGCAAGAAAAGACACCTATCGATACTTTCGCTAGACTTTGCAAAAGCATTTGATAGAATTGGAATACACTCTATTATAGACCAACTTTTAGAGTGGGGACTTGGTTATAAGATTATTAACTACGTGAAAAATTTCATGACTCACAGAAAAATTAAAGTCCGACTCGGTGCTACTTATTCCAAAGAATATCCCTTGCATAATGGCATCCCGCAAGGTTCTCCAATCTCTGTGATCTTATTTTTAATAGCTTTTAATAAGCTCTCTAACATTATTTCACTTAATAAAAATATTAAATTTTCAGCCGATGCTGATGACTATCACTTGCTAATTGATCTCAAAAAAAAAATAAAAACGTAAATTATGATTTAACTGATTTATTTGTAAACATTCAAAATTGGTGTGAGTACTCAGGAGCATCCTTGTCGCCTAACAAATGCAAACAACTACATATATGCAAAAAAAGAAACTGTAAATGCACTTTAATCACAAACACGAATAATTTCCCTGTAGTTAACAGTTTAAAAATTCTTGGAATTTATATAAATAGGAGCCTTCACATTAAAGAACTTTCTTTAAGACTTACGAAATCCCTTAATATTATAAAATGCCTATCAAGTAAAAGATTGAATTGCAGCACCATATCTATAATTAACGTCTTGAAAGCAATTTTAATATCGAAAGTCAACTACGGGTTATTCTTATATGGATCGGCACCCTTTACGCACCTGAAAAAGCTTAATACCATAATCAACTCTGCCGTTAGAATTACCTTAGGAGCTTTTTGCACATCTCCAATAAATAATATGCTATTTGAAGCCAATATTATCCCAATAGAAACAAACTACAAAATTTTAATTTCAAAACTTTCATCACTGTTAGTTTATTCTTCGCACAGTGTTATCAAAGAAATCATAAAAAAAGTCACAAAACAAGTCCGTAATAAAAGTCATTCAGTTATACACAAAGTAATCCACTATTGCCAAGAACTTAAATTACCTTTTCATCCAATAAAAAATATTTCTTGTAACTCTCCCTCATGGTTTTTTGATAACTCAATAATAGACCTAAGCCTATCCAAATTTAAAAAGGGTGATACCCCTTCTGAAGTCTTTATTGCAGGTTTTGCCTTACTTAAATCACAATATAAATACTACAATTTTATTTTTACGGATGGATCACAATGCCAAAATTTAACTGGCTATGCAATTACTACAGAAACTGAAATCTTAAAAATTTCATTATTACCGGAATATTCCACCGTCTTTTCTGCAGAAATTATAGCAATTTTTGAAGCAATTAACATTACCATCAAAAAGAGAGGCAAATTTTGTATTTGCACCGACTCCTTCTCGGCTCTAAACGCCATTTCTAATACATTAAATAATTCATTTTATCCATCATCGATTAGAAATTTACTAATTAATAATCCAAATAAAGTAAAACTTATATGGGTCCCGTCACATGTCGGCATAAGGGGGAATGAATTTGCAGACCATACTGCAAAACAAACATTAACTTCCCCAATCACATCCTCAATCAATATTAATAAATCTGATGTAATACGCTTTATAAAACTTTCTCTAGGCAATCAAAATCTTGAAATTTTTAACAAAACTTCCAATTGGTACAAAAATAATAATAAGAATTGCAACTCAATTTACGATATTTTAAAACCGAAAAAAGTCCGTGAACTTTCCAGATATGAAGAAACAAAAATAATCAGAGTGCGTTTAGGACATTCAAACCTTACTCATAAATATTACCTGGATAAAACCTATTCAAATAAATGCCATTTTTGCAACTCAGACATTCAAATTTCAATAGAACACATATTGGTACATTGTCAAGGCTTGAGCCATTTTCGACAAATAACACAGTGCTACAAAATCAGAAAAAAAAAATATGCAGGGGCTCTCACATGGTTCTTTGGTTTCGTCATGGCCCATAAAACACTACCTTATTTGCAGTTTTTCGCCATCACTTCGTTTTTAAATTTTTTGAGTACAAATATAATACAACTATGAAATTATTGAAATTACAACTTCGAGATGCTATAACTTTCTTTTTTCTTGATCGAATTCAATTTTTTTTCTTTTATTTGAAAGATGCTACTTTTACCTTTCAAACAAGCAAAATAGTTTGCAAATCGACCTAAAAATGAGCAAATTTTGGTCCTTTATTCCAAAAAAAAAAAAAAAATTTTCTAAAAATATTGGGTTTCGGCACATTTTTATTGGATTTTGAAGTTACAAACAATGGGTTTTAAACCTTTATAACAAAATACATAGAATCAGCTTTACAAAAAGCAAAAGTAAATTAAAATTGATTCAAAATTACGGTAGTAGTGTTTCATAAAGTGAGTAAGCCTTTATTTTTGTGTTTGAAATTTTTTTTTTTATAGATTAATATTTGCATACAAAGTAGGTATGAACTTTCACAAAACTGAGTATAGAGCGATCTGAGTGTGCTCTTTGTTACTTGTCAGACTTGGTCAGTTTACCTACTTTAAATTTTTTCCCAAGAGATTGGCGTCTATTCATCGACGGTTCAACAAAAAGTACACTTGAAATGTTTGTTATGTAATTGCATATTCAGGTTTCATTTAATTTTTAAGGTTTGAAGGCTGTGCTTTTACACAACACTGGCATATATCCATCAGTCCCACTGGCCTACGTTACCGATATTAAAGAATCATATGACAGTATGGCTAATTGTTGCTGACTTCAAGGTACTCAATATTTTAAATGGTATTCAGGGTGGAAATACGAAGTATCCATGCTATTTCTGCGAATGGGACAGCCGAGCAATTAGCCTACACTACAAACAAAAGGATTGGGCTCCACGTACATCGTTTGTAGTTGGTGAAAAAAATACTATAAATATTCCCTTAGTTAATTCAAACAAGTAAAAGCGCGGCTGCCTTCGGCCGTACCGAAGACTTCATACCTTTCATGAGTGGGGAAATGAAAAGTTACCTATGCATGTATGTACATTAAGGTGGAGTGAAACATTTTTTTTGGAAATTCAATTTGTTCCAAAGCCAGAACGGCACATTTCTAGCCCAGTAATAAGCCTGTAAACTTTTATTGACCTACTCGCATGTTTAGAGGTGCCCCCAGCCCCACAAAGTTGAAAAAATAGCACGATCTGGTACAAATGTGAAATTTTTAAAATTATCAAACCAAAAAACGAATTATGAGGATTGATAGAGATGGCTAAGCTGAGTATTAAAGTGAATTTTTTTTTTTTGGAAACAACAACAACAAATGTTTTTAATGGTCATAGTTTATATTGTGCATTCTTTAAATTGCAATTACTTAAAAACTACTGAACCGATTGCGAATATTTTTATACCTTTCGATAGCTATTTTGATTCCCTTCAATTTGATATACATTTTATGTGGGTTCCATAATAACCCCCCTGCGGGGGTCAACCCCCTTTTAACCCCCCTTACTTTTCATATATAAAATGTATATCAAATTAAAGGCAATCAAAATACCTATCGAATGGTATAAAAATATTTGAAATTGGTTCAGTAGTTTTGAAGTAATTGCAATTTAAAAAATGCATAATATAACCTTTGACCTTTAATAACTTTTGTTGTTGTTGTTTCCAAAAAAAAAAATTCACTTTAATACTCAGCTTAGCCATCTTTATCAATCCTCATACTTCGTTTTTTGATTTTATAATTTTCAAAATTTTATATTTGTACCAGATCGTGCTTATTGCTTTCAACTTTGCGGGGCTGGGGGCAGTTCAAAACGTCATCCTATCGCCATAAAATTTTGTGGGGTTCATTAACTCGTATAAAGGCAACTTTTCATTCGTGGTACGTTCAAAAAAAGAACAAAAAAAAATCTCCATATGATTTCACTCCACCTTAATGTACATAGCCTGATTTAGTACGTATAATTTATAATTTCAATTGTGTGGGTTATTTATGGAAGGATTTATTAGAAAAAATGGTGTCTGAGCTATTTAAATGGAGGAGTTATACGACAAAATGTGTACATTTGAACAATCGGTTGTATTGGAGCTATATGTTACAATGGTCCGATCTTGACAATTTTCGGTAACTCTATTTGGGCCGATATCGGTAAAAATACTTCAAAGTTTCATGTCATTATCTGTTAAAATTGAGAAGTTATACCCCAAAATGTCCATATCTGAACAATCGGTTGTAGGGGTCCGATTCGGCCGATTCCGACAAATGATCAGCTGCATATAACAACCTACCTGTATTCCAAATTTCATTCAGATATCTCAAAAACTGAGGGACTAGTTTGCGTTCACACAGACGGACGAACGGACAGACGGACATGGCTTAATCGATTCAGCTCGTGATTCTGATCATATCGGTATATATTTTGGCGGGTCCCCCACGCTTCCTTCTGGTACTTTCGACAAAAATTTTTTGGCACAAAGTTATAATACCATTTCATTCTCATGAAAGGTATAAAAAAAAAAAAAAAAAACAAGGCCTACTCACTTTATGAAACACTACTACCGTAATTTTAAATCAATTTTAATTTACTTTTGCTTTTTGGAAAGCTGATTTTATGTATTTTGTTATAAAGGTTTAAAACTCATTGTTTGTAACTTCAAAATCCAATAAAAACGTGCCGAAAACCAATATTTTTAGAAAAATTTTATTTTTTTTTTGGAATAAAGGACCAAAACTTGGTCATTTTTAGGTCGAATTGCAAACTATTTCGCTTGTTGGAAAGGTAAAGGTAGCATCTTTCAAATAAAAGAAAAAAAATTGAATTCGATCAAGAAACAAGAAAGTTATAGCATCTCGAAGTTGTAATTTCAATAATTTCAGAGTTGTATTATATTTGTACTCAAAAAATTTAAAAACGAAGTGATGGAGAAAAACCGCATATGAGGTAGTGTTTTATGAGCCATGATGAAACCAAAAAACCATGTGAGAGCCCCTGCATTTTTTTGGTGTAGCACAGTGTAATCTTTCATGATGAAAATCCATTGAATATACTACACAATACCTCACCAGATTGTTATACAAAAGTAATTAAATTTCTAAAAATATCAAAATTGTTAAATCAAATATAGTTTATATGTATATCTAACTCTTCTGAACATGTACTTTAGTTTAATCTATTTTTATTTCCTAACTGATTTGTCTTATTAGCTTAAAATTTAGATCTAGCTGAAGGCCGTAGTAGCCATGGCTCCCTTAAATGTAGCTTTAAGTTTTAGACTTAAGCATACATATTTTATAAATAAATAAATAAAATAAATAAAATAAGAATAAAATATCTAAATGCGGTCTGACGAATTTTAATAAATAAACTAATACAAACCTTAATAAATAACGTATATTTATTAATACATATATATAAACAAAAACAAGCAAAGAATCCAACAAATAAAAGCGAAATGGCACTAACTTTGGCAGAGGCGTTAAGAGAGGCGAGAAGTATACCCTACTTCGATGGTCACAGTGAGTACAGCATAACACATTATTGGCGTGGCGTTTCAACAATTTTGTCGCTGACAAACGAAGACCAGAGGCCTATTGTATCCAATGTTTTATGCAACAAATTGAAAGGAAGAGCATTGCACGTCATTCAACATCTCATCCAGCCGAGTTTCGAAGATATTTTAAATAGGCTGAAAGAAGAATTTGGCATTAAGTCTACATTTTTAAATTTAAGAAGTGAAGCCATGAATGTTAGGGCGTCAAACATTGAAAATTTGCATAATAGATAAGCTAGGAGCTATTTTACAGAAGATGAACACGAAATATGTTTTAGAAGGTTCGATTGACGTTTTATATACCCCACAAAACAATGCAAAATTAATTTTTGAAGTATATTTAAAATTTTTGCCATTTCATGTTAAAACTTTGTTGTTGCAAAATAACATAAATACTATGGAAAATGCATTTACATATTACTTACAGAATAACATGTTGCACGATATTGATATAGTCAGTGGTATGAAGGTTAATAGTAACAATGATTTTCTCTCCAATTCTAATGGGTTGTACCATAAAAATAATGCCAGTAAAGGTAGCAACATTTATAAGCAAAGTTCAAACAATTTTCCCGATAAAAAATCAAATGTTGGTTATAATCCTAATTATCAAAATTCTGGCACTTACCACAGACATTTCGAAAACAATAATCACTCCGGAAATTTTAATAGTAATCGTAACTTCGGAAGAAATAGTGGTAATTGGAAGGTTAGAAGAGAACCGAATAGCCACAGAAATGCTAGAAATTCCAATTCTGGTAGATTTAACTACAATTCAAGGCAAATACGCAATCACCCGCAGTTCCAATGGAAGTAGATAACTTGGAAAATTTTCAGCTTTCTCCTCTTCGACCCAATTACCCTTGATTGATTTGACTATTGAAGGTGTAAAAGTAAGGTGTCTAGTCGACAGCGGCTCGGCTACAACTTTAGGGGATTTTAAAACTTTTAAGAATTTTCAAAGTCGTAGGATTTTGAAAAATCCTATCTTATAAAAACACTTTTTGCATCTGAAATTATATCAGAAGAAGTCATTGTAAATGTTCCCGCAGAATTTAAGAGAGGAAGAGAAACTATGTCCATAAAGCTGGTAAACCTGGAAAATAAACCTTTTCAGTGTATAATAGGATTAAATATTATAGATCCTTTAGAATTGCTTATTGATTTTTCGAAAAAAGTAATAGATATAGACGGCAATATAGTTCCATTTTACAATAATAAACCCGAAAATTATTTACCTATTAAAGATGCATTTTATGCATATTGTTCTCAAACTGACACATATCCAGACTCTTTATATTTGGATGGAAAGAATTTTGATGTAGATCCGTTATTAAGTAAGGACTTGAATGGTGAAGAATGTCGAATTTTAAAGAAATTTTTGTTGAAGTATAAAACTATTTTTTTCCAAGAAGGCCAATACTTACCAGCCTTAGAAGCAGTTAAGCACCAAATTATCACGAAACCTCATACCCCTATAGATACAAAAAATTATAGATATCCTTACGCGTTGGAAGGAGAAATAAATATGCAACTTAACTCTATGTTAGAAAATGGTATAATTAGACCAAGTAAATCGCCTTATAATTCACCGCTGTGGATAGTGGAGAAAAAATCAGTAGGTAAGGGTAAGAAGTGGCGTTTGGTGGTAGATTACCGTAAACTGAATAGCTTAACTATCGACGATAAATTCCCTATACCGAACATCGAATCGCTTTTTGAGAAACTTGGTCGAGCTCAATACTTTTCAACCATCGACCTCGCAAAAGGTTTTCACCAAATTCTAATGGATGAATCTGACATAGAAAAAACTGCTTTTTCTGGGCCAAATGGGCATTATGAATTTACGCGCATGCCCTTTTTCTATAAATGAGCATTTTGAAAGCTTAACAAAAATATTTAACTGATTGTACACAAATAATTTGAAAACCCAATATGACAAATGCAAATTTTTGTCAAGATACACAGAGTTTCTAGGCCATATTATCACACCTGAAGGTATTAAGCCAAACCCCGAAAAAATACAGTCAGCCTTGACCGGCTATTACCGTAAATTTATTAAAAATTATTCAGTTATAGCTTCCCCAATTATAAAATATTTAAGAAAGGATCAAAAAATTAATTTGTAGGATAATGAATATATCAAAGCATTTGACAAGCTCGAGCTTATTATGACTTCACCTCCACCACTCACCTCCAGACTTCTCAAAAACATTTACTGTGACGACAGACGCTAGCAATGTTGCGATAGGCGCGGTTTTAAGCCAAAATGGAAAACCAATTCAGGCCTTATTTATTCGGACGTTCATTCGTTATTCAAACGGATCACCAACCCCTTAAATGGCTATATTCTCTTAAGGACCCAACCCCACGAGTTTTAAGATGGAAAACCTTACTAGGTGAATACAAATTTGAAGTAGAATACATTAAAGGTAGAGAAAACAATGTTGCCGATTTTCTAAGCCGACAAACCGATAATAATATCATGGGCGAGGAAGAAAACTTTGATATCAAATCTTTGTTTGAGAATTCTTTAGAAACGGTGCATTCAGCATACGAAAACCTAAATGAACACTTTCTTATTTCCGAGTCCATTGTAAACAGATACACTACCCAAATTCGTATAGTAAGGAATACAACGGTCGAAAGCGAAGTGATATATAACAAATACCGATTAATCTATATAGCCGAAAAAGACTTACATTTTAGCATTACATTAGCATTTATCTAACAGATCTTTTTAGAAAATATATTAAAAAGGGAACAACAGGAATTCATTCAGAGTTGCCTGACCAAATGTATAACGTTGTACAGGAAAAGCCAATAAGTCTTTTTTCTAACGATAATAACATTAAGTTTACTAAATGTTGTTACAAAGCTTTAGACTTGAGTACAGAAGGGGAAGCTTTAGAGGTAGTGGAAAAAATCCATGTGGAAGGTAACCATAGGGGGGTGCTAGAAAATTACGAACAAATCAAGTTAAAATATTTTTATCCGAATGTAAAGAAAATTATAAACAGATTTATAGATATGTGTGAGGTTTGCAACGAGAACAAATATGCTAGGAAACCTCTAAAAAACTTGTTCAATTACACAGAAACCCCTAGAAGTCCTAACGAGATAGTACATATTGACATATTTTATTGTTTCCGCTCTTGTTTTCTAACCACCCTTGATAAATTCACAAATTAGCTCCCATACATAAAGTGCAGGATAGAAATATGGTCACAGTAAAAATTAAACTTCAGGAAAGATTTTCTTGGCTAGGAAAATCGAAAAAATTGATAATGGATAACGAGTTTAACAATGCTCTTATAAGATTATTCTGCCGCGAGAATAATATCATTGCTCATTTCACTACACCAAACAGCCATACCGGAAATGCTGATATCGAAAGGTTGCATTCAACATTGCTAGAGCACATACGCATCTTAAAAAACTCGGACAACTCCTTGGAGTTGGAAGAAATTATGATTAAGGCCATTGGGTTTTATAACAATTCTATCCATAGTTCAACCAATGTAAAACCTATCGACTTTATCAATAGAAGCGACATGGATTTTGAAAAGATAAAAAATTATAATTACCTGAAAAAGAGTAAAGTTATTAACAAATTGAATGCTAAAGCCGAAAAGGTCCCAAATTTCAACAACAATAAAGTTTACATGAAAAACCCTCTTGCCAATCGAAACAAAACTGCAAAAAGGTTTGTACAATTGCCAAATAGTTTTCCTAATAAAATTGACATGGCAAATATAAAGAGGCCGCATAAAATTATGTAAATATGTATCTATTTTTATATGTAATTCAAACAAAAAATATATATGTATTTTTATATATACAAAATAAATAAATACATCATATGTAAATAAAATTTTTATTTGTATGTACATATATATATATATTTATGCCCTTCTATATGTACAATTACATAATATTCAAAATAATAATTTTTAAAACAATATAAATATACATATGCATATAAAAAATAATATATGTACATACATAAAATTTTAAAATATAA